>CAXDIG010000281.1:0-274739 GCA_963989225.1 Dromius quadrimaculatus | reverse complement strand
GATTTGCGATACTTTGAAACTGCTCAGAATGTGGTAATTTTGACTTATTCCAAACTTCATATAACTGCAGAAAGCGCTCTGAAAACACGAAATATGATGTTTTTGTCGATAGATTCTTACATATTATGAGGTCCTGAATAGAAATATGAACTTTTTGATTGTGAAAATCTGCGCGGAAAAGCGTGATTTTGAATCATTCCAAAGTTTGTGAAACTGCGAATAGCACTCTAAAAATACAAAATATGATGTATTTGGTGCTAGATTCTGCCATATAACGCACTTTTTAAAGGAAAATTTTGCTTCTGAGCAGATTTACAGAGTCAAAAATTTCTCAACGAGACCTAGAAAAGCGCTGATAACTCGCTGGAAACGCAAAATTTTGTGCTTTTGAGGACGGATTCATGCGTATTATGTTGTATTGGATAGATTTATGTGATTTGCGATACTTTGAAACTGCTCAGAATGTGGTAATTTTGACTTATTCCAAACTTCATATAACTGCAGAAAGCGCTCTGAAAACACGAAATATGATGTTTTTGTCGATAGATTCCTACATATTATGAGGTCCTGAATAGGAATATGAACTTTTTGATTGTGAAAATCTGCGCGGAAAAGCGTGATTTTGAGTCATTCCAAAGTTTGTGAAACTGCGAATAGCACTCTAAAAATACAAAATATGATGCATTTTGGTGCTAGATTCTGCAATATAACCCAGTTTTAAAGCAAAATCTTGCTTCTGAGCAGATTTACAGAGTCAAAAATTTCTCAACGAGACCTAGATAAGCGCTGATAACTCGCTGGAAACGCAAAATTTTCTGCATTTAAGGACGGATTCATGCGTATCATGTTGTATTGGATAGATTTATGTGATTTGCGATACTTTGAAAACTGCTCAGAATGTGGTAATTTTGACTTATTTCAAACTTCATTTAACTGCAGATAGCGCTCTAAAAACGCGGAATATGATGTTTTTGTCGATAGATTCATACATATTATGAGGTCCTGAATAGGAATATGAACTTCTTGATTGTGAAAATCTGCGCGGAAAAGCGTGATTTCGACTCATTCCAGAGTTTGTAGAACTGCAAGTAGAACTTTAAAAACACGGAATATGATGTATTTGGTGCTAGATTCTGCCATATAACGCACTTTTGAAGCAAAATCTTACTTCTGAGCAGATTTACAGAGTCAAAAATTCCTAAACAAGACTTAGAAAAAACGCTGATAGCTCGCTGAAAACGCGAAATTCTGTGCGTTTGAGAGAGGATTCTTGCGTATTATGTTGTATTGGATAGATTTATGTGATTTGCGATACTTTGAAACTGCTCAGAATGTGGTAATTTTGACCTATTTCAAACTTCATATGACTGCAGATAGCGCTCTGGAAACACGTAATATGATGTTTTTGTCGATAGATTAATACATATTATGAGGTCCTGAAAAGGAATATGAACTTTTTGATTGTGAAAGTCTGCGCGGAAAAAGCGTGATTTTGACTCATTCTAAAGTTTTTTAAACTGCAAATAGCACTCTAAAAACACTAAATATGATGTATTTGTGCTGAATTCTGCCATATAACGAACTTTTGAAGCAAAATCTTGCTTCTGAGCAGATTTACAGAGTCAAAAATTTCTCAACGAGACTCAGAGAAAACGCTGATAACTCGCTGGAAACGCAAAATTTTGTGCATCTGAGGACGGATTCTTGCGTATTATGTTGTATTGGATAGATTTATGTGATTTGCGATACTTCGAAACTGCTCAGAATGTGGTATTTTTTACTTATTTCAAACTTCATATAACTGCAGATAGCGCTCTGAAAACACGAAATATGATGTTTTTGTCGATGGATTCATACATATTATGAGATCCTGAATAGGAATATGAACTTTTTGATTGTAAAACTCTGCGCGGAAAAGCGTGATTTCGACTCATTCCAAAGTTTGTGAAACTGCAAATAGCACTACTCTAAAAACACGAAATATGATGTATTTGGTGCTAGATTCTGCCATATAACGCACTTTTAAAGCAAAATCTTGCTCCTGAGCAGATTTACAGAGTCAAAAAATTTCTCAACGGGACCTAGAAAAGCGCTGATAACTTGCTGGAAACGCAAAATTTTGTGCATTTGAGGACGGATTCATGCGTATTATATTGTATTGGATAGATTTATGTGATTTGCGATACTTTGGAACTGCTCAGAATGTGGCGATTTTTTACTTATTCCAAACTTCATATAACTGCAGATAGCGCTCTGGAAACACGTAATATGATGTTTTTGTCGATAGATTCACACATATTATGAGGTCCTGAATAGGAATATGAACTTTTTCATTGTGAGAATCTGCGCGGAAAAGCGTGATTTCGACTTATTTCAGAGTTTGTAAAACTGCAAAATAGCACTCTGAAAACACGAAATATGATGTATTTGGTGCTAGCTTCTGCCATATAACGCACTTTTGAAGCCAAATCTTGCTCCTGAGCAGATTTACAGAGTCAAAAATTTCTCAACGGGACTCAGAAAAAACGCTGATAACTCGCTGGAAACGCAAAATTTTTCGCATTTGGAGACGGATTCATGCGTATTATGTTGTATTGTATAGACGTATGTGATTTGCGATACTTTGAAACTGCTCAGAATGTGGTAATTTTGACTTATTTCAAACTTCATTCAACTGCAGATAGCGCTCTGAAAACGCGGAATATGATGTTTTTGTCGATAGATTTCATACATATTATGAGGTCCTGAATAGGAATATGAACTTTTTGATTGTGAAAATTCTGCGCGGAAAAGCGTGATTTCGACTCATTCCAGAGTTTGTAGAACTGCAAGTAGCACTTTAAAAACACGAAATATGATGTATTTGGTGCTAGATTCTGCCATATAACGCACTTTTGAAGCAAAATCTTGCTTCTGAGCAGATTTACAGAGTCAAAAAATTCTCAACAAGACTCAGAAAAAACGCTGATAGCTCGCTGAAAACGCGAAATTTTGTGCGTTTGAGGGAGGATTCATGCGTAATATGTTGTATTGGATAGATTTATGTGATTTGCGATACTTTGAAAACTGCTCAGAATGTGGTAATTTTTGACTTATTTCAAACTTCATATAACTGCAGATAGCGCTCTGAAACACGTAATATGATGTTTTTGTCGATAAATCAATACATATTATGAGGTCCTGAAAAGGAATATGAACTTTTTGATTGTGAAATTCTGCGCGGAAAAAGCGTGATTCTGACTCATTCCAAAGTTTTTTTAAACTGCAAATAGCACCCTAAAAACACTAAATATGATGTATTCGTGCTAAATTCTGCCATATAACGCACTTTTGAAGCAAAATCTTGCTTCTGAGCAGATTTACAGAGTCAAAAATTTCTCAACGAGACTCAGAGAAAACGCTGATAACTCGCTGGAAACGCAAAATTTTGTGCATTTAGGGACGGGTTCTTGCGTATTATGTTGTAGTGTATAGATTTATGTGATTTGCGATAATTTGAAACTGCTCAGAGTGTGGTATTTTTTACTTATTTCAAACTTCATATAACTGCAGATAGCGCTTTGAAAACACGAAATATGATGTTTTTGTCGATGGATTCATACATATTATGAGATCCTAAATAGGAATATGAACTTTTTGATTGTGAAAATCTGCGCAGAAAAGCGTGATTTCGACTCATTCCAAAGTTTGTTAAAACTGCAAATAGCACTCTAAAAACACGAAATATGATGTATTTGATGCTAGATTCTGCCATATAACGCACTTTTGAAGCAAAATCTTGGTTCTGAGCAGATATAGATAGTCAAAAATTTCTCAACAAGACTCAGAAAAAACGCTGATAACTCGCTGGAAATGCAAAATTTTGTGCATTTGAGGATGGATTAATGCGTATTATGTTGTATTGGATAGATTTATGTGATTTGCGATACTTTGAAACTGCGCAGAATGTGGTAATTTTGACTTATTCCAAACTTCATATAACTGCAGGAAAGCGCTCTGGGAAAACACGAAATATTATGTTTTTGTCGATAGATACCTACATATTATGAGGTCCTGAATAGGAATATGAACTTTTTGATTGTGAAAATCTGCGCGGAAAAGCGTGATTTTGAGTCATTCCAAAGTTTGTGAAACTGCGAATAGCACTCTAAAAACACGAAATATGATGTATTTGGTGCTAGATTCTGCCATATAACGCACTTTTAAAGCAAAATCTTGCTTCTGAGCAGATTTACAGAGTCAAAAATTTCTCAACGAGACCTAGAAAAGCGCTGATAACTCGCTGGAAACGCAAAATTCTGTGCATTTGAGGACGGATACATGCGTATTATGTTGTATTGGATAGATTTATGTGATTTGCGATACTTTGAAACTGCTCAGAATGTGGTAATTTAGACTTATTTCAAACTTCATTTAACTGCAGGATAGCGCTCTGAAAACGCGGATTATGATGTTTTTGTCGATAGATTCATACATATTATGAGGTCCTGAATAGGAATATGAACTTTTTGATTGTGAGAATCTGCGCGGAAAAGCGTGATTTCGACTCATTCCAGAGTTTGTAGAACTGCAAGTAGCACTTTAAAAACAGGAAATATGATGTATTTGGTGCTAGATTCTGCCATATAACGCACTTTTGAAGCAAAATCTTGCTTCTGAGCAGATTTACAGAGTCAAAAATTTCTCAACAAGACTCAGAAAAAAACGCTGATAGCTCGCTGAAACGCAAAGTTTTTGTGCGTTTTTAGGGAGGATTCATGCGTATTATGTTGTATTGGATAGATTTATGTGATTTGCGATACTTTGAAACTGCTCAGAATGTGGTATTTTTTAATTATTTCAAACTTCATATAACTGCAGATAGAGCTCTGAAAACACGAAATATGATGTATTTGTCGATGGATTAATACATATTATGAGATCCTGAAAAGGAATATGAACTTTTTGATTGTGAAAATCTGCGCAGAAAAGCGTGATTTCGACTTATTTCAAAGTTTGTAAAACTGCAAATAGCACTCTAAAAACACAAAATATGATGTATTTGATGCTAGATTCTACCATATAACAAACTTTCAAAGCAAAATCTTGGTTCTGAGCAGATACACAGTGTCAAAAATTTCTCAACAAGACTCAGAAAAAACGCTGATAACTCGCTGGGAACGCGAAATTTTGTGCATTTGAGGATGGATTAATGCGTATTATGTTGTATTGGATAGATTTATGTGATTTGCGATACTTTGAAACTGCTCAGAATGTGGTAATTTTGACTTATTCCAAACTTCATATAACTGCAGAAAGCGCTCTGAAACCACGAAATATGATGTTTTTGTCGATAGATTCCAACATATTATGAGGCCCTGAATAGGAATATGAACTTTTTGATTGTGAAAATCTGCGCGGAAAAGCGTGATTTCGACTCATTCCAAAGTTTGTGAAACTGCAAATAGCACTTCTTAAAACACGAAATATGATGTATTTTGGTGTTAGGTTCTGCCATATAACGCACTTTCGAAGCCAAATCTTGCTCCTGAGCAGATTTACAGAGTCGAAAATTTCTCAACGGGACTTAGAAAAAACGCTGATAACTCGCTGAAAAACGCGAAATTTTGTGCGTTTGAGGGAGGATTCATGCGTATTATGTTGTATTGGATAGATTTATGTGATTTGCGATACTTTGAAACTGCTCAGAATGTGGTAATTTGTACTTATTTCAAACTTCATATGACTGCAGATAACGCTCTGGAAACACGTGATGTGATGTTTTTGTCGATAGATTAATACATATTATGAGGTACTGAAGAGGAATATTAACTTTTTGATTGTGAAAGTCTGCGCGGGAAAGCGTGATTTTGACTCATTCCAAAGTTTTTTAAACTGCAAATAGAACTCTAAAAACACTAAATATGATGTATTTGTGCTGAATTCTGCCATATAACACACTTTTGAAGCAAAATCTTGCTTCTGAGCAGATTTACAGAGTCAAAAATTTCTCAACGAGACTCAGAGAAAAACGCTGATAACTCGCTGGAAACGCCAAAATTTTGTGCATTTGAGGACGGATTCTTGCGTATTATGTTGTATTGGATAGATTTATGTGATTTGCGATACTTTGAAACTGCTCAGAATGTGGTATTTTTCACTTATTTCAAACTTCATATAAACTGTAGATAGCGCTCTGAAAGCACGAATATGATGTTTTTGTCGATGGATTCATACATATTATGAGATCCTGAATAGGAATATGAACTTTTTGATTGTGAAAATCTGCGCAGAAAAGCGTGATTTCGACTTATTCCAGAATTTGTAAAACTGCAAATAGCACTCTAAAAACACAAAATATGATGTATTTGATGCTAGATTCTGCCATATAACGCACTTTTAAAGCAAAATCTTGGTTCTGAGCAGATATACAGTGTCAAAAATTTCTCAACAAGACTCAGAAAAAAACGCTGATAACTCGCTGGAAAACGCAAAATTTTGTGCATTTGAGGATGGATTAATGCGTATTATGTTGTATTAGATAGATTTACGTGATTTGCGATACTTTGAAACTGCTCAGAATGTGGTAATTTTGACTTATTCCAAACTTCATATCACTGCAGAAAGCGCTCTGAAAACACGAAATATGATGTTTTTGTCGATAGATTCCAACATATTATGAGGCCCTGAATAGGAATATGAACTTTTGATTGTGAAAATCTGCGCGGAAAAGCGTGATTTCGACTCAGTCCAAAGGCTTGTGAAACTGCAAATAGCACTCTTAAAACACGAAATATGATGTATTTGGTGTTAGCTTCTGCCATATAACGCACTTTCGAAGCCAAATCTTGCTCCTGAGCAGATTTACAGAGTCGAAAATTTCTCAACGGGACTTAGAAAAAACGCTGATAACTCGCTGGGAAACGCAAAATTTTCCGCATTTGGGAACGGGTTCATGCGTATAATGTTGTATTGGATAGATTTATGTGATTTGCGATACTTTGAAACTGCTCAGAATGTGGTAATTTTGACTTATTTCAAACTTCATATAACTGCAGATAGGGCTCTGGAAACACGTAATATGATGTTTTTGTCGATAGATTCATACATATTATGAGGTTCTGAATAGAATATGAACTTTTTGATTGTGAAAGTCTGCGCGGGAAAGCGTGATTTTGACTCATTCCAAAGTTTTTTAAACTGCAAATAGCACTCTAAAAACACTAAATATGATGTATTTGTGCTGGATTCTGCCATATAACCGCACCTTTTGAAGCAAAATCTTGCTTCTGAGCAGATTTACAGAGACAAAAATTTCTCAACAAGACTCAGAGAAAACCCTGAATAACTCGCTGGAAACGCAAAATTCTGTGCATTTAAGGACGGATTCTTGCGTATTATGTTGTATTGGATAGATTCATGTGATTTGCGATACTTTGAAACTGCTCAGAATGTGGTAATTTTGACTTATTTCAAACTTCATATAACTGCAGATAGCGCTCTGAAAACACGAAATATGATGTTTTTTGTCGACGGATTTTACATATTATTAGATCCAGAATGGGAATATGAACTTATTGATTGTGAATATCTGCGCGGAAAAGCGTGATTTTGACTTATTCCAGAGTTTGTAAAACTGCAAATAGCACTCTAAAAACACGAAATATGATGTATTTGGTGCTAGCTTCTGCCATATAACGCACTTTTGAAGCCAAATATTGCTTCTGAGCAGATTTACAGAGTCAAAAATTTCTCAACGGGATTTAGAAAAAACGCTGATAACTCGCTGGAAACGCAAAATTTTCCGCATTTGGGGACGGATTCATGCGTATTATGTTGTATTGGATAGATTTATGTGATTTGCGATACTTTGAAACTGCTCAGAATGTGGTAATTTTGACTTATTTCAAACTTCATATAACTGCAGATAGCGCTCTGAGGACACGTAATATGATGTTTCTGTCGATAGATTCATACATATTATGAGTTCCTGGATAGGAATATTAACTTTTTGATTGTGAAAATCTGCGCGCAAAAGCGTAATTCCGACTTATTTGGAAGTGCAAATAGCACTCTAAAAACACGAAATATGATGTATTTGGTGCTAGATTTTGCCATATAACGCACTTTTGAAGCAAAATCTTGCTTCTGAGCAGATTTACAGAGTCATAAATTTCTCAACGAGACTCAGAAAAAATGCTGATAACTCGCTGGAAACGCAGAATTTTGTGCATTTAAGGACGAATTCATATCATGTTGTATTGGATAGATTTATGTTATTTGCGCTACTTTGAAACTGCTCAGAATGTGGTAATTTTGACTCATTTCAAACTTCATATAACTGCAGATAGTGCTCTAAAAACACAAAATATGATGTTTTTGTCGATGGATCCATACATATTATGAGGTCCTGAATAGGAATATGAACTTTTTGATTGTGAAAATCAGCGCGGAAAAGCCTGATTTCGACTTATTCAAAAGTTTGTAAAACTGCAAATAGCACTCTAAAAACACAAAATATGATGTAATTGATGCTACATTCTGCCATATAATGCACTTTTGAACCAAAATCTTGCTTCTGAGCAAATTTACACAGTCAAAAATTCCTCAACAAGACTCAGAGAAAACGCTGATAACTCGCTGGAAACGCAAAATTTCGTGCATTTGAGGACGGATTCATGCGTATTATGTTGTATTGGATAGATCCATGTGATTTGCGATAGTTTGAAACTGCTCAGAATGTCGTGATTTTGACTTATTTCAAACTTCATATAACTGCAGATAGCGCTCTGAAAACACAAAATATGATTATTTTGTCGATAGATTCATACATATTATAAATTCCTGAATAGGAATATAAACTTTCAGATTGTGTAATTCTGCGCGGAAAAGCGTGATTTCGACTCATTCCAAAGTTTGTAAAACTGCAAATAGCAATCTAAAAACACGAAATATGATGTATTTGGTGTAAGATTCTGCCATATAACGCACTTTTGAAGCAAAATCTTGCTTCTGAGCAGATTTGCAGAGTCAAAAATTCCTCAACGAGACTCAGGAATAACGCTGATAACTCGCTAAAAACGCAAAATTTTGTGCACTCGAGGACGGATTCATGCGTAATATGTTGTATTGTATAAATTTATGTGATTTGCAATACTTTGAAACT
Organism: Dromius quadrimaculatus; assembly: GCA_963989225.1. Classification (NCBI taxonomy): domain Eukaryota; kingdom Metazoa; phylum Arthropoda; class Insecta; order Coleoptera; family Carabidae; genus Dromius; species Dromius quadrimaculatus. Next base: position 265,594 of record CAXDIG010000281.1, on the reverse strand, counting down.
GCTCAGAATGTGGTAATTTTGACTTATTTCAAACTTCATATAACTGCAGATAGCGCTCTGAAAACACAAAATATGATGTTATCGTCGATAGATTCATACATATTGTGAGGTCCTGAATAGGAATATGAACTTTTTGATTGTGAAAATCTGCGCGGAAAAGCGTGATTTTGACTTATTTCAAAGTTTGTAAAACTGCAAATAGCACTCTAAAAACACGAATTATGATGTATTTGGTGCTAGATTCTGCCATATAACGCAGTTTTGAAGCAAAATCTTGCTTCTGAGCAGATATACAGAGTCAAAAATTTCTCAACGAGACTCAGAATAAACGCTGATAATTTGCTGGAAACGCAAAATTTTGTGCATTTGAGGACGGATTCATGCGTATTATGTTGTATTGGATAGATTTATGTGATTTGCGATACTTTGAAACTGCTCAGAATGTGGTAATTTTTACTCATTTCAAACTTCATATAACTGCAGATAGCGCTCTGAAGTCAAGAAATATGATATTTTTGTCGATAGATTAATACATATTATGAAGTCCTAAATAGGAATAAAAACTTTTTGATTGTGAAAATCTGCGCGGAAAAGCGTGATTTCGACTTGTTCCAATGTTTGTAAAACTGCGAATAGCACTCTAAAAACACAAAATATGATGTATTTGGTGCTAGATTCTGCCATATAACGCACTTTTGAAGCAAAATCTTGCTTCTGAGCAGATTTACAGATTCAAAAATTTCTCAACGAGACTCAGAGAAAACGCTGATAACTCGCTGGGAACGCAGAATTTCGTGCATTTGAGGACGAATTCATGCGTATTATGTTGTATTGGATAGATCTATGTGATTTGCGATACTTTGAAACTGCTCAGAATGTGGTAATTTTGACTTATTTTAAACTTCATATAACTGCAGATGGCGCTCTGAAAACACGAAATATGATGATTTTGTCCATAGATTCATACATATTAAAAATTCCTGAATAGGAATATGACCTTTTAGATTGTGTAAATCTGCGCGGAAAATCGTGATTTCGACTCATTCCAAAGTTTGTAAAACTGCAAATAGCAATCTAAAAACACGAAATATGATGTATTTGTTGCTAGATTCTGCCATATAACGCACTTTTGAAGCAAAATCTTGCTTCTGAGCAGATATACAAATTAAAAACTTTTCAACGAGACTCAGGGAAAACGCTGATAACTCGCTGGAAATGCCAAATTTTGTGCATTTGAGGACGGATTCATGCGTATTATGTTGTATTGGATAGATCTATGTGATTTGCGATACTTTGAAACTGCTCAGAATGTGGTAATTTTGACTTATTTCAAACTCCATATAACTGCACATAGCGCTCTGAAAACACTAAATATGATGATTTTGTTGATAGATTCATACATATTATAAATTGCTGAATAGGAATATGAACTTTTAGATTGTGTAAATCTGCGCAGAAAAGCGTGATTTTGACTCATTCCAAAGTTTGTAAAACTGCAAATAGCAATCTAAAAACACGAAATATGATGTATTTGTTGCTAGATTCTGCCATATAACGCACTTTTGAAGCAAAATCTTGCTTCTGAGCAGATATACAAATTAAAAACTTTTCAACGAGACTCAGGGAAAACGCTGATAACTCGCTGGAAATGCCAAATTTTGTGCATTTGAGGACGGATTCATGCGTATTATGTTGTATTGGATAGATCTATGTGATTTGCGATACTTTGAAACTGCTCAGAATGTGGTAATTTTGACTTATTTCAAACTCCATATAACTGCACATAGCGCTCTGAAAACACTAAATATGATGATTTTGTTGATAGATTCATACATATTATAAATTGCTGAATAGGAATATGAACTTTTAGATTGTGTAAATCTGCGCAGAAAAGCGTGATTTTGACTCATTCCAAAGTTTGTAAAACTGCAAATAGCAATCTAAAAACACGAAATACGATGTATTTGGTGCTAGATTCTGTCACTTAACGCACTTTTGAAGCAAAATCTTGCTTCTGAGCAGATTTACAGAGTCAAAAATTTCTCAACGAGACTCAAAAGAAACGCTGAAAACTCGCTTGAAACGCAAAATTCTGTGCATTTGAGGACTGATTCATGCGTATTATGTTGTATTGGATAGACTTAGGTGATTTGCGATACTTTGAAACTGCTCAGAATGTGGTAATTTTGTCTTATTTCAAACTTCATATAACTGCAGATAGCGCTCTTAAAACACGAAATATTATGTCTTTGTCGATAGATTTAAACATATTATAAGGTCTTGAATAGGAATATGAACATTTTGATTGTGAAAATCTGCGCGGGAAAGCGTGATTTCGACTTATTCCAGAGTTTGTAAAACTGCGAATAGCACTCTAAAAACACAAAATATGATGTATTTGGTGCAAGATTCTGCCATATAACGCACTTTTGAAGCAAAATCTTGCTTCTGAGCAGATTTACACAGTCAAAAATTCCTCAACAAGACTCAGAGAAAACGCTGATAACTCGCTGGAAACGCCAAATTTCGTGCATTTGAGGACGGATTCATGCGTATTATGTTGTATTGTATAGACGTATGTGATTTGCGATACTTTGAAACTGCTCAGAATGTGGTGATTTTGACATTTCAAACTTCATATAACTGCAGATAGCGCTCTAAAAACACGAAATATGATGATTTTGTCGATAGATTCATACATATTATAAATTCCTGAATAGGAATATAAACTTTCAGATTGTGTAAATCTGCGCGGAGAAGCGTGATTTCGACTCATTCCAAAGTTTGTAAAACTGCAGATAGCACTCTAAAAACACAAATTATGATGTATTTGGTGCTAGATTCTGCCATATAACGCAGTTTTGAAGCAAAATCTTGCTTCTGAGCAGATATACAAAGTAAAAATTCCTCAACGAGACTCAGGGAAAACGCTGATAACTCGCTGGAAATGCCAAATTCTGTGCATTTGAGGACGGATTCATGCGTATTATGTTGTATTGGATAGATTTATGTGATTTGCGATACTTTGAAACTGCTCAGAATGTGGTAATTTTGACTTATTTCAAATTTCATATAACTGCAGACAGCGCTCTGAAAACACGAAGGTTGATGTTTTTGTCGATAGATTCATATATAATATGAGGTCTTGAATAGGAATATAAACTTTTTGATTGTGAAAATCTGCGCGGAAAAGCGTGATTTCGACTAATCCCAAAGTTTGTAAAACTGCAAATAGCACTCTAAAAACACAAAATATGATGTATTTTGTGCTAGATTCTGCCATATAACGCACTTTTGAAGCAAAATCTTGCTTCTGAGCAGATTTACAGTGTCAGAAATTTCTCAACGAGACTCAGAATGAACGCTGATAACCTGCTGGAAACGCAAAATTTTGTGCATTTGAGGACAGATTCATGCGTACTATGTTGTATTGGATAGATTCATGTGATTTGCGATACTTTGAAACTGCTCAGAACGTGGTAATTTTTACTCATTTCAAACTTCATATAACTGCAGATAGCGCTCTGAAAACACGAATTATGATATTTTTGTCGATAGATTAATACATATTATGGAGTTCTCAATAGGAATAAGAACTTTTTGATTGTGAAAATCCGCGGGGAAAAGCGTGATTTCGACTTATTTCAATGTTTGTAAAACTGCGAATAGCACTCTAAAAACACGAAATATGATGTATTTGGTGCTAGACTCTGCCATATAACGCACTTTTGAAGCAAAACCTTGCTTCTGAGCAGATTTACAGAGTCAAAAATTTCTCAACGAGACTCAGAGAAAACGCAGATAACTCGCTGGGAACGCAAAATTTCGTGCATTTGAGGACGGATTCATGCGTATTATGTTGTATTGGATAGATCTATGTGATTTGCGATACTTTGAAACTGCTCAGAATGTGGTAATTTTGACTTATTTCAAACTTCATATAACTGCACATAGCGCTCTGAAAACACGAAATATGATGATTTTGTCGATAGATTCATACATATTATAAATTCATGAATAGGAATATGAACTTTTAGATTGTGTAAATCTGCGCAGGAAAGCGTGATTTTGACTCATTCCAAAGTTTGTAAAACTGCAAATAGCAATCTAAAAACACGAAATATGATGTTTTTGGTGCTAGATTCTGTCATATAACGCACTTTTGGAGCAAAATCTTGCTTCTGAGCAGATTTACAGAGTCAAAAATTTCTCAACGAGACTCAAAAGAAACGCTGGAAACTCGCTGTAAACGCAGAATTCTGTGCATTTGAGGACTGATTCATGCGTATTATGTTGTATTGGATAGACTTAGGTGATTTGCGATACTTTGGAACTGCTCAGAATGTGGTAATTTTGACTTGTTTCAAACTTCATATAACTGCAGATAGCGCTCTTGAAACACGATGTATTATGTCTTTGTCGATAGATTCAAACATATTATGAGGTCTTGAATAGGAATATGAACATTTTGATTGTGAAAATCTGCGCGGAAAAGCGTGATTTCGACTTATTCCAAAGTTTGTAAAACTGCGAATAGCACTCTAAAAACACAAAATATGTTGTATTTTGTGCTAGATTCTGCCATATAACGCACTTTTAAAGCAAAATCTTGCTTCTGAGCAGATTTACAGAGTCAAAAATTTCTCAACGAGACTCAGAAAACACGCTGATAACTCGCCGGAAACGCAAAATTTTGTGCATTTAAGGACGGATTAATGCGTTTTATGTTGTATTGGATTGACCTATGTGATATGCGATACTTTGAAACTGCTCAGAATGTGGTAATTTTGACTTATTTCAAAATTCATATAACTGCAGATAGCGCTCTGAAAACAGAATATATGATGTTTTTGTCAATGGATTCATACATCTTTTGAGGTCCTGAATAGAAATATTAACTCTTTGATTGTGAAAATCTGCGCGAGAAACCGTGATTTCGACTTATTCCAGAGTTTGTAAAACTGCAAATAGCACTCTAAAAACACGAAATATGATGTATTTGGTGCTAGATTCTGCCATATAACGCACTTTTGAAGCAAAATCTTGCTTCTGAGCAGATTTACAGAGTCAAAAATTTCTCAATGATACTCAGAAAAAACGCTGATAACATGCCGAGAACGCTGAATTTTATGCATTTGAGGACGGATTCTTGCGTATTATGTTGTATTGGTTAGATTTATGTGATTTGCGATACTTTGAAACTGCTCAGAATGTCGTAATTTTGACTTATTTCAAACTTCATATAACTGCAGATAGCGCTCTGAAAACACGGAATATGATGTTTTTGTCGACGGATTCATACATATTATGAGATCTCGAATAGGAAAATGAACTTTTCGATTGTGAAAATCTGCGCGAAAAAGCGTGATTTCGACTTATTCCAAAGTTTGTAAAACTGCAAATAGCAGTCTAAAAACACGAAATATGATGTATTTGGTGCTGGATTATGCCATATAACGCACTCTTGAAGCAAAATCTGGCTTCTGAGCAGATTCACAGAGTCAAGAATTTCTCAACGAGACTCAGAAAAAACGCTGATAACTCGCTGGAAACGCAAAATTTTGTGCATTTGAGGACGGATTCATGCGTATTATGTTGTATTGGATAGACTTATGTGATTTGCGATACTTTGAAACTGCTCAGAATGTGGTAATTTTGACTTATTCCAAACTTCATATAACTGCAGAAAGCGCTCTGGAAACACGTAATATGATGTTTCTGTCGATGGATTCGTACAAATAATATAATGACACCTCCTTAAATTGATATAATTAGATCGCTGACTTTTATATTAACCTTTAACTCAGCGAAATTCAGTATTCTAAAAAACATATTACTTTCCAAAGTAGAAAGACTAAACACCCTTCAGTCAAAAACATGTTTTTCTCTAATTTAGCACGTTTTGAGATGAACTTTGCATATAAATACTTTTAGTTTAGAATTTAGGATAAGTCTTGTGTTAACCATAATCAATGTAACAACGCTTCTGTCTTATAATAAACTTTTCGAAAACAAGTTTCAGAGCTTCAATAATTTAAGTGGCGCAGTCGGTAGGATAGCGCAAAAGATTGTTGATTCGAAAATTCTTAAGAATTTTCAATTCGTTTAAAATCAGCAACCGTCAGTTTCAACTGTTTAACGCCGCTATTCGAACAAAAATACAGATTTCTTAAGAAGAAACTCGCAAGCAGAAGAAGTAACCCAGAGCAGCACGAGTCGTCGCCATAGTCAGAACTCAACCTCCTGGACTTCAAGAATCCTGTTCAAAATCAGCTGAGCGAACATCAACTGAGAACAGCACCAACTTCAACTACTGCATCATCGCCAAACGACGAGCAGCGGAACCAGCTGAATCAACTTCACAAGTCTCCACCAGCAGCCGAGCGGAAATCGTCTGGGAGTAGAAGTCACCAGCCCAATGATCAAAGAAATCCTGATTCTAATGTAAGTCAGTTTTACTATTATATATTCTGTATTCAATTACTGAGCAACTCAATAATTTAACAATCACAAACATGCCGCAAGAGCAAGGAAGTATTTTTACATCTCTAAATAAAGACGTATCAAAATTGCTAGAATTAGCTCCAAATTTCGACGGAGATGTCAAAACTCTGTCAAATTTCATAAACACTGTAAAAAAAAAGATTGCTTTGATAAACCAAACCAATCCATCAGAAATCACCAAAAAACTAGTATTGTTAACTTAAAAGAATAAAATAAACGGCATAGCCGCACAAAGTCTTAACATAAATAGCATAACTTCATGGCAAGAATCAAAAGAATATTTACAACAAAACTTTTCAGACACACGTTCAGAACATACACTCATGTATGAAATTAGTCATTTCAAACAGACAAGAGAATCTATTATAGAATATTCCAATAAGTTTAATGATTTATTCTTAATTCACAAGAGTTAAATTGAATGTAGATACGAAAATGTAATCAGTAGAGTTATAGTTGAAAATTCAATTAAATATGATGTACAATGTTTCATAAACAATTGTTAAGATCCCTTCAGAAGTCAATTGTCAGCAAGAAATCCACAGAGACTCACAGATATATTGAATTTAATCACGAATGACTTACAATACATTCATAATCAACAAAAATTAAATATGAGTTCTCCCATTCCTAGAAATTTACCATCAAAGAACCAAATCCAATTTATCCAACAGAACAGAAATCCTTTTCCATTTCCTCAAAACTCTCAAAGACCACCGAACAAACCCTTTTTAAGACCTTTTGCTCCAGAAGCGAATATTAGAAATGTCGCAAATACACGAACACCCACACCTATGAGTACACAAACTCAATTAACTCCCCGATTTTCTCCAAGACAAAATAACTCAGAATATTTAGATACGGAAATAGTTTCCGAAAATAAAAACGATGAACGAAATTTCGAAAACGAAAATGAAAATTTTCTAGAACTCGACCCACCAGAATCGAGTCCCTAACAAATATTTTGAGTAAATTACCTTCTATAAAAATAGGAGATTTTAAAATATTACTTGATACTGGTTCTACACAAAATTATATTCATTCAAAAATACTGAAACCAGATACAACTAAGTACCGTGAACATTTTATAATTCATACATGCAATGGAAAATCAACTGGCAATGGGGTTACTTTTTTTAAATTCAAAAACTTTAATATAAAAGGTTATATTTATAATTTTCATAAAGATTTTGATGTATTATCAGGAATGCCAGGAATAAAACTATTAAAATCAATATTCAATTTTGAGAAGGAAGAAGTTACCTTTTTAAATAGATTTAAAAATAAATTTCAATATTTAAATCAACCATGAAATATTAATTTAAATAAAAAAGTAAAAAATCAAATAATTCGCGACGATCACCTAACTGACGCAGAGAAAAGTGCATTGTCAAAAATTTTAAATAATTATAAGGATTTGATATTACAAGAAAACGGAAAATTAAGTTTCACTAATAAAATTAAACATAAAATTAAAACCACAGATAATATTCCTATCCACTCGAAACAATATGAATATCCAGAAATTTATAAACAAGAGGTTCAAACACAAATTGCAAAAATGCTTAGAGACGATATAATACAATATTGCTTTTCACCATGGTCAGCCCCCATTTGAATGGTCCCAAAAAAAGCCGATGCTTCAGGTAAACAAAAATTCAGAGTTGTAATTGACTATCGTAAATTGGACGAGAGAACAATAGATGACAAATTCCCAATCCCTGACATAACCGACATTTTAGACAAATTAGGAAAATCCAATTATTTCACAACTCTCGACCTTACAACCGGATTCCATCAAATTGAAGTTATTCCTGATGATATTCCTAAACAACATTTTCCACAAATTTCGGGCATTACGAATTCAAACGTATGCCTTTTGGTTTGAAAAACGCACCTTCCACTTTTCAAAGATTGATGAATTTTGTTCTAAAAGATTTAATTGACAAAATTTGCTTGGTATACCTTGATGACATAATTATTTTGGGAACTTCATCCAAGAACATTCAAATAACATTCAAAAAGTTTTTCAAAAATTACGAGAGGCTAATTTGAAGATACAACTTGATAAAAGTGAATTTTCAAGGAAAGAAGTTGCATATTTAGGACACGTTATAACAACGGATGAAATTGAGCCAAATCCTGATAAAATCCAAGCAATAAAAAAATTTCAGATCCCTAAAACTGCTAAAGAAATTAAATCATTTTTAGGCCTACTTGGCAATTATCGTAGATTCATTGATAATTTTGCAAAAATTACTAAGCTCCTTACTTCTTGTTTAAAGAAAAATCAAAAAATTGATATTAATAATATAGAATATAAAAATTGTTTTGAAAAGTGCAAAACCCTTCTCTCCAATGATCCTATACTCCAATATCCGGACTTCACGAAAGACTTTATTTTGACAACCGATGCTAGCAATTACGCACTAGTCGCTGTACTCTCTCAAAGAGACAAAAATAACAAAGATCTCCCTATAGCCTATATTTCAAGAAGTTTGAATGAACATGAAATAAATTATAGTACAATCGAAAAAGAGTTATTAACAATTGTTTGGGCCACTAAACAATTCAGACCCTATCTTTTGGGATATAAGTTTAAAATAATCACAGATCATCGTCCTCTCATATGATTGAATTCATTAAAAGAACCTAACCAAAAATTAATTCGTTGGAAACTCAAATTGGAAGAATTTAATTATACAATAGAATATAAAAAAGGATGTCAAAATGTTGTAGCAGATGCATTATCCCGAATAAAACCAGGATTCAAAATTCGTTACCACAACTACGATATTTTTGAGTCAAAAAACCCATTAGTCCATTGTATATCCAAAGATATAAAATTAAGTAAAGGTCTTGCAGAACAAGTGAAAATTAAATATCCTTTCGAAAATTTTTATTATTTAGACAATAAAATATCAATCCAAAAAGAACCCAGATTAATTCTACATTTAATAACAAAGAATTTCCATTACGAAAAACCAGATATTTCAAGAATCAAAAAATGTCTACAGAAATTGTTAGAATTTTGTATCCAAAATGATATAACAGAATTGGATCTACCTCGTACATGTTCTGGATTAGATAAGAAACCTTGGCAAAAAATTCAAAATTTAATAACAAATATTTTTGAAAATACTTCTATAATATTCAATATTTACGATAAACCCGGAGATCAAGAATTAAATTTAAATTCAGATAATAATTCTATTATAGGTGTATCAGGTTCAGAGCAGGACTTAAATGAAACTATCCATTCCGATTCCGAAAGCCCCGTGAACGGATTAACATATTTAGACACATGTGTGAATACTTGTAAGAATCAAATCATTGTCAAGGAAACTGATGGTAAAAATGAAGTCAAAATTTAATTAAACATAAAATTACTCTCATCGGATATCGACAACATCCACAGGGCTGGTCGCAAATCCGTAGCAAAAGATAGACTTGTATTTATTTCGTTAATCTCAACAAAAATGAGAAATGAAATATTTTATAAAAGAAGATTATTGAAAGGAACTAATATTTTTATAGACGAAGATCTATCAGAAGAGGATAGAAAGCTTCGATACGAACTGAGAACACAACTAAAACAAGCCAGAACCGAAGGCAAACAAGTAAAAATAAAAAACGGAAAAATAGCCCCTGCAGATTACTTACCATCTAACAAAAGAAATAGAGAATCCCAGTCATCAGAAGGTTCAACAGGAAAAATAACTCCGAAGCTAAAATCCCTGAAGTCGACTGAAGATATGATGAAAGAAAATGCGCAACAGGTTTTTTCTAGATGGCACAGAAACATTGATGGCGAAATAACAAATGATAGTCCGTGGATGCATGAAGACAAACCGAATCGACCACCCAAACAAGACTACACATCACCTGGAGACAACTTAAATTCTAAGCTAAGTAGATACTATGCTTACATAAATAATAAAACTAAACTAGATCTTTCTATAATCTTTTGAAATGTTAATGGATTCAAAAATATACTAAATTTAGATGTTGAAGAACAGTCACTCCTGTCACAGGGAGATATTATATGTTTGTCTGAAACATGGTGTACTAAAAACGTAACACTCTTACCCCCCTACTTGAGTGATCATTCTGTTAATAATATCTGCAGTAATGCAATTAAGGAAAAAACAAAGGGAAGAGGAAGTGGAGGTTTAGTAATTTTAGCTAATAAAAAACAAAAACTAAAAATAAATATCATTGAAATTACAAATCTTTGGATAACTATAGAAATTATCAAAGATAGCAATAAATTCATCCTACAATCAGTTTACTTGAAACCAACGCTCAACAATACGGAATGTATAAACCTCCTACAAACTTCCCTTTGTCAAATCACTGATCTATATGCTTCTTACAGAATAATAATTTTAGGAGACTTTAATGCCCATATCGGAAACCTGAACCAAATCGATGAAAATATATTCACAAACCCAAACGCTCACAAATACAGGCAATCCATGCATAAAGAAATCAATGACCGAGGTTATAAATTAGTAAAATGTATGGAGGAATCTGGACTCTGTGTATTAAATGGAAGAACTACAGACGACATTACAGGACAATACACTTATCTCAGCAAAGTAGGTAATAGTACAATAGATTTGGTATGGGCAAACATCTTAGCTCTGGACGAAATTAATTCTTTTGAAATAATACCTAGTTCAACAAACTCAGGACATTGCATCTGTAAAGTTTCCTTAAAGTGCGATACAATAAATATAAACAGCTCAAATGTACCAGAATATAGAGAAAAGAACTGTAAATTCTTAGTTAAATTTAAGTTCAATAAGGACAACTTTGTCAACTATCAAAATTATCTCAGACAATCGCCAAATATTCATGTAAATAACACCGATATTAATATTTTGGACAACAATCTAACATGCTCTCTGAAAGCAGCTGCTTGCTCTTCAAATATGATTGAAGTCTCAAAAACAAAACAAACGTCATTACTAATACATAAAAAACCATGGTTTAATCAAGACTGTCAAGAGCATAAGATTATCTGCAAACGTAACCTAAGAAAATATCTAAGCGATCGTAATAACAAAAATTTAGCAGACTATCTTGGGTCGAAGAAACTGTACACTCTCATTAAAACTAAAACCAAGAACATATACCAAAAAAATATTTCGATGACTCTTGCGAACACAAAAAATAATATTGAATTTTGGAAGACCGTAAATTCCTTGAAACCTAGAGCTAAACCTTCCAATGAAATAAGTCTAGACAATTGGGAAGAATTCTTCAAGAAATCTTTTCCACCTCTCAATATGCAAGTAAATATATATCAGGGTAGTACACATCCCACTTTAGAGGCAGACATCTCGACGAAAGAGCTTCAGCTTAGTATAAACGCAAGTAAAACAAACAAAGCCCCAGGTTCGGATGGTCTAAACAATGAATTTTTCAAATATATTACTCCTGAATGGGAGCACTATATACTGCACATGTTTAACCAAATTCTGAAAACCGAAATTATACCTGATTCATGGTCCGGTATCGTTCTATTCTTAATATACAAAAAAGGTAATCCCTCTGACCCGTTGAACTACAGAGGAATAGCAAAAATAAACTGCATATGTAAAATCTTCACTAATATTATATATAACCGTTTAGAAACATAGTGTGAAGAAAATAATATAATAAGTGAATGGCAATTTGGTTTTCGAAAAAACAGAGGTACCGCGGACAATCTGTTCTCACTTACAGCTCTTGCACAAATCACCTTGAGATTAAAGAAGCAGAAAGCATACGCAATTTTTATTGACTTTCGCAGAGCCTTTGATTCTGTGGACCACAGCAGACTATGGGAAAAGTTGAACGACTTGGGTTTTCCAAATAAATTGATTCGAATTATATCCAACTTTTATAAAAATGCATACCTCCAAATTGAAACTCAAAACCAATTGTCGGAGAAAATACAAATAACGCAAGGGGTTTTGCAGGGAGATACATTGAGTCCCCTACTCTTCATTCTTTTTCTTAATGATCTGGAATCTTTTTTTAGAAACAAGGGAGCCGAGGGACTTAACATAGACGGTAAAAGCGATTTATTGATGCTGGCGTATGCAGACGATTTGGTATTATTTGGCAAATCACCAATAGACACGCGAAGAAAACTAAACATACTACACGAGTATTGCACACAGAATCACCTATGTGTCAACGTAGATAAGTCAAAAATTTTGCTTTTTCATAAAGGTAGAGCCCCAAATTCTAGTCGGTTCCAATACAACCAAGTCGAAATCGAAGTAGTAAATAATTATGTATATCTAGGAGTAGCGTTTAGCTCTTCTGGCAAATTTAATTTAGCAGTACAAAAAACTTACCAAAAAGCTATTATAGCCACACAAAAAGTAAATTCTATCCTATGCAAGGGTAAATCCAACACCTGGTCAGAAAAAGAACAATCACTAAACTCTATTATAAGGGCTACAACATTGTATGGCTCAGAAATATGGGCTCTCAGATATGGAGAAGCATTAGAGAAATGTCAAATCCGTTTTGCGAAATATATACTCATGTGTCCTAGAAATACACCAAACTATATGGTACGATTAGAAACTGGTATTATTCAACTAACATTCTTTATTTGGAAAAGAACACTTACATGGTGGAATAAAGTGCTAAAAATGCCCAACGAGAGAATAACAAAACAATTATATAATCGTTTGCTACATCTAGACGCACATTACCAAAATAACAAAATAGAGAACAATTGGTGCACTCAATTAAAAACGTTTCTCTTAGACTTAGGCTTCGCAAAGGTATGGGAAGACCAATATATTAATAAAGGTCAAATAGACCAAATATTGCAAAAGTATCTTTAAACCCTAAAACAAACGGATCTTTACAGATGCAATAATTCAAGATATTCTTCAATGTACAAAATATTGAAAACGAATTATCTCATAGAAAGTTATCTAACATCAGATATAAGTTTAGCAAAAATAAGAGTGATTGCCGAAATCAGACTAGCAAGTAAAAAGTTTCTAATCATAACTTTAAATACCATAAAATACACTATAAATATAGAGGAGTTATGCTCCTTGTGCAACAAACAAGAACCAGAAAATATTTTCCATATTTTTACACAGTGTCCAATTTATACTCCATACCGCTCTGTTTATCTTAATGATTTCATTGACCTCAATGAACTACAAGTTCATACTATATTCGATAACCTAAATGCTGAAAAGATCAAAAATATATTTTTATACACTATAAATGTCCTGAAATTGAGAAGTTTCATTATAAATGAATGAAGAAATAATGATTCTATTGGCCTCAATGATCTACAAGCTCATACTATATTTGACAACCTAAATACTGAAAAGACCAACAATATATTTTTATACACTATAAATGTTCTGAAATCAAGAAATTTCACTGTTAATGAATAAAGAAATAATGATTTTATTGGCCTCAATGAACTACAAGTTCATACTATATTTGATAACCTAAATACTGAAAAGATCAACAATATATTTTTATACACTATAAATGATCTGAAATCAAGAAGGTTCACTCTTAATGAATAAAGAAATATGGATTTTATTGGCCTCAATGAACTACAAGTTCATATTATATTTGATAACCTAATTACTGAAAAGACCAACAATATATTTATATACATTGTATGTGATTTGAAAGCAAATGTAAATATGCGTTGTAATTAAAAATGTTAGTATATTTCACCATTATTAATTGATTGTTGCTAATCAATGTAAAGATATTGTATGAGTTTCTCAAGACAATAAATTATATTATTATTATTATTATTATTATTAATAACAAAACACTTCAAAATTACCTTGCATTAAGAAAGACAGAAATTCATTATATTTCAGTGGATAATCCTAAAAGCAACGGCATAGTTGAAAGATTTCACTCTTCATTAATTGAACACATGCGTATTATTAATCAAAATCCAAATATAAAAACATTAAAATTAAAGGAACGATTGAATTATGCACTACTCGCTAATAATAATAGCATCCATTCAATTACAAAAAGAACACCTTCGGAAATAATCCACGGTCAAAATTACGAAACCCAATTAAAACCAGAAGAGATATTGGTTGACGAATATTTACAAAAACACAAAGAAATATTAGAAGAAATGAATGAACAGGTTAAAATGAATATAGACCGGCAAAAACAAAAATATTCGGAGCCCCAGGATAAAGAATTTGAAATCCCAGAACAAGCCTATGTAAAAATTCACAAAAGAAATTCTGGCAAAATAGAGAAACCAAAATTTAAACAAATTCAAATTGAAGAAATTATTAATGGAAGGGGTCAAGTGAAAGACAACCAAGCTAAAAGACACAAATTATCTCAACTGTTACAGGGTGATACCATTCAGGTTATCACAAATAATCCGTGATGACAAAAATAACGGAATTCACATCCTAGAGTTAGGAACTGTTCACATCCAGGTAAATGCGCAATTATAACCGTGAAAATATCTTTAAAAAATTTATTCGAACAATATAATTCATTAGAAAACAACACAAAGATGTTATATACAAAATTAGATAATTATAAATTTTTTTATAAAATTGCAACTAATAAGAATATATTGAATTCATTGCTTGAGCATATTAAAGAAAAAATTATATTTTTAAACTTGAATACTTATAGACCTGAACGCGGATCAATCAATGGGTTAGAATCCATTATAAAAAGTATCACTGGAAATTTAGATGAAAGTGATAAAGAAAGATATGATCAAATTATAGAAAATTTGGATATTAATCAAAAGACTATATCAAATAAATTGAATGCCATGATTAAAATAAATAATAATATTACTGCCCAATTTAATGGAAAAATAAAAATCATAAATGAGAATAATAATATTTTAAATAATAAATTAAATAATATACAAAGAGATATTGGCAAAGTTTTGGATGAAATAGATATAATTAAGACTCAAAATTTATTTAACGAATTTGTGCAAGTCGCACAAGATTTGTATTTTTCATTAATACAATTAGAGGAAACCATAACTTTTTGTAAATTGAATATTCTACATTTTGGTATCATAAATCATGAAGAATTACTTCACGAATTTGATAAAATCGAAGATAGATTTGTGAGATCAGTAATAACAAATAATTTACAGAACAATAACATTTTAAAAACGTACTGTTCTTACAAAGATCCTGACCTTATAGTCCTTATTGAAATCCCTTCTGTTACTCGTATTGAAGAAGCTATTCAAATAACTTCAATTCCAACAAAAATACGAAAAGTTTATGAAACAATCAATTTAATAAACGGAATGTATTCTAAAAATAATTGTAAAATAAGATTATTGAATAAATGTACCCAATTGAATAATAATGAATATTATTGTTTGTCACAAAGTAGTGAATATGAAAAATGTTTAGAAAACGTTATTTGTTATAAAGATTTCCAATTCTGTGATTATAGTGAAATTTCCACAATTAATTCGATTGTGAAAATAAAAAATTCAAATATGAATAATCCCTTTTTTCCTAATAAGAAACAGACTAAATTTATTTGTAATAATAAAATAGAGATAAAAGAGTTAGAAGGTATTTATTATACAGAGAATTGTATTATGAATAATAGAATTGAATTATATAATAATTTTTGAAATATTATAGAATTAAAAAGTGATATGACGAATTCAAATTTAACTCGTATGAAAAATGAAATCAAAAATATAACAGAATTTAAAATAAAAACAGAAAATAATATTCAGTTGGATTCTATATATAAGAATATTCATAATAATCATATTATGTTGAAAGTATTCACCTATATTACCTTTATTATTGTAATGATAGTTATAATTTTATATTTTATAAAGAAATGTAAATGCAAAGGCTATTTCAAGATGAATAGAAGACCAAATAAAAACGAAATTGAACCAAATCAGATAAATTAGTAAAAGCAAAAATCATTTTAGCTTTTCCTCTTAAGGGTGGAGGAATAATATAATGACACCTCCTCAAATTGATATAATTAGATCGCTGACTTCTATAATAACCTTCAACTCAGCGAAATTCAGTATTCTAAAAAACATTTTATTCTCCAAAGTAGAAAGACTAAACACCCATTAGTCAAAAACATGTTGTTCTCTAATTTAGCACGTTTTGAGATAAACTTTGCATATAAATACTTTTAGTTTAGAATTTAGGATGAGTCTTGTGTTAACCATAATCAATTTAACAACGCTTCTGTCTTATAATAAACTTTTTAAAAACAAGTTTAGGAGTTTCAATAATTTAAGTTACATATTATGAGGTCCTGAATAGGAATATGAACTTTTTGATTGTGAAAATCTGCGCGGAAAAGCGTGATTTCGACTCATCCCGAAGTTTTTCAAACTGCAAATAGCACTCTAAAAACACTAAATATGATGAATTTGTGCTAGATTCTGCCATATAACGCACCTTTGAAGCAAAATCTTGCTTCTGAGCAGATTTACAGAGTCAAAAATTTCTCAACGAGACTCAGAGAAAACGCTGAAAACTCGCTGGAGACGCAAAATTTTGTGCATTTGAGGATGGATTCTTGCGTATTATGTTATATTGGATAGATTTATGTGATTTGCGATACTTTGAAACTGCTCAGAATGTGTTATTTTTGACTTATTTCAAACTTCATATAACTGCAGATAGCGCTCTGAAAACACGAAATATGATGTTTTTGTCGATGGATTCATACATATTATAAGATCTTGAATAGGAATTTGAACTTTTTGATTGTGAAAATCTGCGCGGAAAAGCGTGATTTCGACTTATTCCAGAGTTTGTAAAACTGCAAATAGCACTCTAAAACACGAAATATGATGTATTTTGTGCTAGATTCTGCCATATAACGCACTTTTGGAGCAAAATCTTGCTTCTGAGCAGATTTACAGAGTCAAAAATTTCTGAACGACACTCAGAAAAAACGCTGATAAATCGCTGGAAACGCAGAATTTTGTGCATTTGAGGACAAATTCATGCGAATTATGTGGTATTGGATAGATTTATGTGATCTGCGATACTTTGAAACTGCTCAGAATGTGGTAATTTTGACTTATTTCAAACTTCATATAACTGCAGATAGCGCTCCGGAAACACGTAATATGATGTTTTTGTCGATAGATTCACACATATTATGAAGTCCTGAATAGGAATATGAACTCTTTGATTGTAAAAATCTGCGCGGAAAAGCGTGATTTCGACTTATTCCAAAGTTTTTTAAACTGCAAATAGCACTCTAAAAACACGGAATATGATGTATTTGTGCTAGATTCTGACATATAACGCACTTTTGAAGCAGAATCTTGCTTCTGAGCAGATTTACAGAGTCAAAAATTTCTCAACAAAACGCCGAGATAACGCTGATAACTCGCTGGAAACGCAAAATTTTGTGCATTTGAGGACGGATTCTTGCGTATTATGTTGTATTGGATAGATTTATGTGATTTGCGATACTCTGAAACTGCTCAGAATGTGGTAATCTTGACTTATTTCAAACTTCATATTACTGCAGATAGCACTCTGAAAACACAAAATATGATGTTTTTGTCGATGGATTCATACATATTATGGAATCCTGAATAGGAATATGAACTTTTTGATTGTGAAAATCTGCGCGGAAAAGCGTGATTTCGACTTATTCCAAAGTTTGTAAAACTGCAAATAGCACTCTAAAAACACGAAATATGATGTATTTGATGCTTGATTCTGCCATATAACGCACTCTTGAAGCAAAATCTTGCTTCTAAGCAGATTCACACAGTCAAAAATTTCTCAACGAGACTCAGAAAAAACGCTGATAACTCGCTGAAACCGAAAAATTTTGTGCATTAAAGGACGGATTCATGCGTATTATGTTGTATTGGATAGGTTTATGTGATTTGCGATACATTGAAACTGCTCAGCATGTGGTAAATTTGACTTATTTCAAACTTCATATAACTGCAGATAGCGCTCTGAAAACACAGAATATGATGTTTCTGTCGATAGATTAATACATATCATGAGTTCCTGAATAGGAATATGAACTTTTTGATCGTGAAAATCTGCACGGAAAAGCGTGATTTCGACTTATTCCAAAGTTCGTAGAACTGCAAATAGCACTCTGAAAACACGAAATATGATGTATTTGGTGCTAAATTCTGCCATATAACGCAGTTTTGAAGCAAAATCTTGCTTCTGAGCAGATTTACAGAGTTAAAAATTTCTCAACAAGACTCAGAAAAAACGCTGATAACTCGCTGGAAACGCAAAATTTTGTGCATTTGAGGACGGATTCATGCGTATTATGTTGTATTGGATAGGTTTATGTGATTTGCGATACTTTTAAACTGCTCAGAATGTGGTAAATTTGACTTATTTCAAACTCCATATAACTGCAGATAGCGCTCTGAAAACACGGAATATGATGTTTTTGTCGATAGATTCATTCATATTATGAGGGCCTGAATAGGAATATGAACTTTTTGATCGTGAAAATCTCTGCGGAAAAGCGTGATTTCGACTTGTTCCAAAGTTCGTAAAACTGCAAATAGCACTATAAAAACACGAAATATGATGTATTTGGTGCTAGATTCTGCCATATAACGCACTTTTGAAGCAAAATCTTGCTTCTGAGCAGATTTACACAGTCAAAAATTTCTCAACGAGACTCAGAAAAAACGCTGATAACTTGCTGGAAACGCAGCATTTTGTGCATTTGAGAACGGATTCATGCGTATTATGTTGTATTGGATAGATTTATGTGATTTGCGATATTTTGAAACTGCTCAGAATGTGGTAATTTTGATTTATTTCAAACTTTATATAACTGCTGATAGCGCTCTGAAAACACGAAATATGATGTTTTTGTCGATAGATTCATACATATTATGAGCTCCTGAATACGAATATGGACTTTTTGATTGTGAAAATCTGCGCGGAAAAGCGCGATTCCGACTTATTCCAAAGTTTGTAAAACTGCAAATAGCACTCTAAAAACACGAAATATAATGTATTTGGAGCTAGATCCTGCAATATAACGCACTTTTGAAGCATAATCTTGCTTCTGAGCAGATTTACAGGGTCAAAAATTTCTCAACGAGACCCAGAAAAAACGCTGATAAATCGCTGGAAACGCAAAATTTTGTGCATTTGACGACAAATTCATGCGAATTATGTTGTATTGGATAGATTTATGTGATTTGCGATACTTTGAAACTGTTCAGAATGTGGTAATTTTGACTTATTTCAAACTTCATATAACTGCAGATAGCGCTCTGGAAACACGTAATATGATGTTTTTGTCGACAGATTCACACATATTATGAGGTCCTGAATAGGAATATGAACTTTTTGATTGTAAAAATCTGCGCGGAAAAGCGTGATTTCGACTTATTCCAAAGTTTTTTAAACTGCAAATAGCACTCTATAAACACGAAATATGATGTATTTGTGCTAGATTCTGACATATAACGCACTTTTGAAGCAGAATCTTGCTTCTGAGCAGATTTACAGAGTCAAAAATTTCTCAACAAGACTTGGAGAAAACGCTGATAACTTGCTGGAAACGCAAAATTTTGTGCATTTGAGAACGGATTCTTGCGTATTATGTTGTATTGGATAGATTTATGTGATTTGCGATACTTTGCAACTGCTCAGAATGTGGTAATTTTGACTTATTTCAATCTTCATATTACTGCAGATAGCACTCAGAAAACACGGAATATGATGTTTTTGTCGACGGATTCATACATATTATGGGATCCTGAATAGGAATATGAAATTTTTGATTGTGAAAATCTGCGCGGAAAAGCTTGATTTCGACTTATTCTGAAGTTTGTAAAACTGCAAATAGGACTCGAAAAACACAAAATATGATGTATTTGATGCTTGATTCTGCCATATAACGCACTCTTGAAGCAGAATCTTGCTTCTGAGCAGATTTACACAGTCAAAAATTTCTCAACGAGACTCAGAAAAAACGCTGATAACTCTTTGGAAACGGAAAATTTTGTGCATTTGTGGACGGATTCATGCGTATTATGTTGTATTGGATAGGTTTATGTGATTTGCGATACTTTGAAACTGCTCAGCATGTGGTAAATTTGACTTTTTTCAAACTTCATATAACTGCAGATAGCTCTCTGAAAACACGAAATATGATATGATGTTTTTGTCGATAGATTCATACATATTATAAGGTCCTAGATAGGAATATGAACTTTTTGATTGTAAAAATCTGCGCGGAAAAGCGTGATTTCGACTTATTCCAAAGTTTATAAAACTGGAAATAGCACTCTAAAAACACGAAATATGATGTATTTGGTGCTAGATTCTGCCATATAATGCACTTTTGAAGCAAAATCTTGCTTTTGAGCAGATTTACAGGGTCAAAAATTTCTCAACAAAACTCAGAATAAACGCTGATAACTCGCTGGAAACGCAAAATTTTGTGCATTTGAGGACGGATTCATGCGTATTATATTGTATTGGATAGAATAATGTGATTTGCGATACTTTGAAACTGCTCAGAATGTGGTAAATTTGACTTATTTCAAACTTCATATAACTGCAGATAGCGCTCTGAAAACACAGAATATGATGTTTTTGTCGATAGATTAATACATATCATGGGGTCCTGAATAGGAATATGAACTTTTTGATCGTGAAAATCTGCACGGAAAAGCGTGATTTCGACTTATTCCAAAGTTCGTAATACTGCAAATGGCACTCTAAAAACACGAAATATGATGTATTTGATGCTAAATTCTGCCATATCACGCAGTTTTGAAGCAAAATCTTGCTTCTGAGCAGATTTACAGAGTTAAAAATTCATCAACAAGACTCAGAAAAAACGATGATAACTCGCTGGAAACGCAAAATTTTGTGCATTTGAGAACGGATCCATGCGTATTATGTTGTATTGGATAGGTTTATGTGATTTGCGATACTTTTCAACTGCTCAGAATGTGGTAAATTTGACTTATTTCAAACTTCATATAACTGCAGATAGCGCTCTGAAAACACGAAATATGATGTTTTTGTCGATAGATTCATACATATTATGAGGTCCTGAATAGGAATATGAACTTTTTGATCGTGAAAATCTCTGCGGAAAAGCATGATTACGACTTATTCCAGGATTTGTAAAATTGCAAATAGCACTCTAAAAACACATAATATGATGTATTTGGTGCTAGATTCTGCCATATAACGCACTTTTGAAGCAAAATCTTGCTTCTGAGCAGACTTACAGAGTCAAAAATTTCTCAACGAGACTCAGAAAAAACGCTGAGAACTTGCTGGAAACGCAAAATTTTGTGCATTTGAGGACGGATTCATGCGTATTATGTTGTATTGGATAGATTTATGTGATTTGCGATACTTTGAATCTGCTCAGAATGTGGTAATTTTGACTTATTTCAAACTTCATATAACTGCAGATAGCGCTCTGAAAACACGAAATATGATGTTTTTGTCGATGGATTCATACATATTATGAGGTCCTGAATAGGAATATTAACTTTTGATTGTGAAAATCTGCGCGGAAAAGCGTGATTTCGACTTATCTCAAAGTTTGTGCAATTGCAAATAGCACTCCAAAAACACGAGATATGATGTATTTGGTGCTAGATTCTGCCATATAACGCACTTTTGAAACTAAATCTTGCTTCTGAGCAGATTAACAGAGTCAGAAATTTCTCAACGAGACTCAGAAAAAACGCTGATCACTCGCCAAAAACGCAAAAGTTTGTGCATTTGAGGACGGATTCATACGTATTACGTTGTATTGGAAAGATTTATGTGATTTGCGATACTTTGAAACTGCTCAGCATGTGGAAATTTTGACTTATTTCAAACTTCATATAACTGCAGATAGCGCTCTGAAAACACGAAATATGATGTTTTTGTCGATAGATTCATACATATTATGAGGTCCTGCGTGATTTCGACTTATTCGAAAGTTTTAAAACTGCAAATAGCACTCTTAAAACACGAAATATGATGTATTTGGAGCTAGATTCTGCCATATAACGCACTTTTGAAGCAAAATCTTACGTCTGAGCAGATTAACAGAGTAAAATTTATCTCAACGAGACTCAGAAGAAACGCTGTTTACTCGCTGGAAACGCAAAATTTTGTGCATTTGAGGACGGATTCATGCGTATTATGTTGTATTGGATAGATTTATGTTATTTGCGATACTTTGAAACTGCTCAGAATGTGGTAATTTTGACTCATTCCAAACTTCATATAACTGCAGATAGCGCTCTGAAAACACAAAATATGAT
The DNA here is from genome assembly GCA_963989225.1 of Dromius quadrimaculatus. Classification (NCBI taxonomy): domain Eukaryota; kingdom Metazoa; phylum Arthropoda; class Insecta; order Coleoptera; family Carabidae; genus Dromius; species Dromius quadrimaculatus. The sequence continues at coordinate 242,787 of CAXDIG010000281.1, read as the reverse complement.
GTTTTTGTCGATAAATTCATACATATTATGAGGTCCTGAATAGAAATATGAACTTTTTGATTGTAAAAATCTGCGCGGAAAAGCATGACTTTGACTTATTCCAAAGTTTGTAAGACTGCAAATAGCACTCAGAAAACACGGAATTTGATGTATTTGGTGCTAGATTCTGCCATATAACCCAATTTTGGAGCAAAATCTTGCTTCTGAGCAGATTAATAGAGTCAAATATTTCTCAACGAGACTCAGAAAAAACGCTGATTACTCGCTGGAAACGCAAAATTTTGTACATTTGGAGACGGATTCATGCGTATTATGTTGTATTGGATAGATTTATGTGATTCGCGATACTTTGAAACTGCTCAGAATGTGGTAATTTTGACTCATTTCAAACTTCACATAACTGCAGATATCGCTCTGAAAACACGAAATATGATGTATTTGATGCTAGATTCTGCCATATAACGCACTTTCGAAGCAAAATCTTGCTTCTGAGCAGATTTACAGTGTCAAAGATTTCTCAGCGAGACACAGAAAAAACGCTGATAACTCGCTGGGAACGCAAAATTTTGTGCATTTGAGGACGGATTCATGCGTATTATGTTGTATTGGATAGATTCATATGATTTGCGATACTTTGAAACTGCTCAGAATGTGATAATTTTGACTTATTTCAAACTTCATATAACTGCAGATAGCGCTCTGGAAACACGAAATATGATGTTTTTGTCGATAGATTCATAAATATTATAAGGTCCTGAATAGGAATATGAACTTTTCGATCGTGAAAATCCGCGCGAAGAAGCGTGATTTCGACTTATTCCAAAGTTTGTAAAACTGCAAATAGCACTCTGAAAACACGAAATATGATGTATTTGGTGCTAGATTCTGCCATATAACGCACTTTTGAAACAAAATCTTACCTCTGAGCAGATTTACAGAGTCAAAAATTTCTCAACGAGACTCAGGAAGAACGCTGATTTCTCGCTGGAAACGCAGAATTCAGTGCTTCTGAGGATGGATTCATAGGTATTATGTTGTATTGGATAGATTTATGTTATTTGCGATACTTTGAAACTGCTCAGAATGTGGTAATTTTGACTTATTTCAAACTTCATATAACTGCAGATAGTGCTCTGAAAACACGAAATATGATGTTTTTGTCGATAGATTCATACATAATATGAGGTCCTGGATAGGAATATGAACTTTTTGATTGTGAAAATCTGCGCGGAAAAGCGTGAAGTCGAGTCATTCCAAAGTTTGTAAAACTGCAAATAGCATTCTAAAAACACAAAATATGATGTATTTGGTGCTAGATTCTGCCATATAACGCACTTTTGAAGCAAAATCCTACTTCTGAGCAGATTTACAGAGTCAAAAATTTCTCAAGACTCAGAAAAAACGCTGATTACTCGCTGGAAACGCAAAATTTTGTGCATTTTAGGACAAATTTATGCGTATTATGTTGTATTGGATAGATTTATGTAATTTGCGATACTTCGAAACTGCTCAGAATGTGGTAATTTTGACTTATTTCAAACTTCATATAACTGCAGATAGCGCTCTGAAAACACGAAATATGATGACTTTGTCGATAGATTCATACATATTATGAGGTCCTGAATAGGAATATGAACTTTTTGATTGTGAAATTCCGCGCGGAAAAGCGTGATTTCGACTTATTCCAAAGCTTGTAAAACTGCGAATAGAACTCTAAAAACACGAAATATGATGTATTTGGTGGTAGATTTTGCCATATAACGCACTTTTGAAGCAAAATCCTGCTTCTGAGCAGATTTACATAGTAAAAATTTCTCAAGACTCAGAAGAAACGCTGATTACTCGCTGGAAACGCAGAATTTTGTGCATTCGAGGACGGATTCATGCGTATTATGTTGTATTGAATAGATTAATGTGATTTGCGATACTTTGAAACTGCTCAGAATGTGGTAATTTTGACTTATTTTAAACTTCATATAACTGCAGATAGCGCTCTGAAAACACAAAATATAATGTTTTTGTCGATAGATTCATACATATTATGAGGTCCTGAATAGGACTATGAACTTTTTGATTGTGAAGATCTGCACGGAAAAGCGTGATTTTGACTTATTCCAAAGTTTGTAAAACTGCAAATAGCACTCTTAAAACACGAAATATGATGTATTTGGTGCTAGATTCTGCCATATAACACACTTTTGAAGCAAAATCTCACTTCTGAGCAGATTCACAGAGTCAAAAATTTCTCAACGAGACTCAGAAAAAACGCTGATTACTCGCTGAAAATGCAAAATTTTGTGCATTTGAGGACGGATTCATGCGTATCATGTTGTATTGGATGGATTTATGTAATATGCGATATTTCGAAACTGCTCAGAATGTGGTAATTTTGACTTATTCCAAACCTCATATAACTGCAGATAGCGCTCTGAAAACACGAAATATGATGTTTTTGTCGATAGATTTACACATATTATGAGGTCCTGAATAGGACTATGAACTTTTTGATTGTAAAGATCTGCGCGGGAAAGCGTGATTTCGACTTATTCCAAAGTTTGTAAAACTGCGAATAGCACTCTGAAAACACGAAATATGATGTATTTGGTGCTAGATTTTGCCATATAACGCACTTTTGAAGCAAAATCCTGCTTCTGAGCAGATTTACCGAGTCAAAAATTTCTCAACGAGCCTCAGAAAAAACGCTGATTACTCGCTGGAAACGCAAAATGATGTTCATTTGAGGACGGATTCATGCGTATTATGTTGTGTTGGATAGATTTATGTGATTTGCGATACTTTGAAACTACTCAGAATGTGGTAATTTTGACTTATTTCAAACTTCATATAACTGCAGATAGCGCTCTGAGAACACGAAATATGATGTTTTTGTCGATAGATTCATACATATTATGAGGTCCTGAATAGAAATATGAACTTTTTGATTGTGAAAATTTGCGCGGAAAAGCGTGATTTCGACTTATTCCAAAGTTTGTGAAACTGCAAATAGCACTCTAAAAACACGAAATATGATGTATTTGGTGATAGATTCTGCCATATAACGCACTTTTAAAGCAAAATTTTGCTTCTAAGCAGATTTACAGAGTCAAAAATTTTTCAACAAGATTCAGAAAAAACGCTGATAACTTGCTGAAAACGCAAAATTTTGTGCATTTGAGGATGGATTCATGCGTATTATGTTGAATTGGATAGATTTATGTGATTTGCGATACTTTGAAACTGTAAGAGTCAGCAAATTCAAAGTTCACTGAGCTCTTATGAAATCAGGAAACTGCTGTCCTCTTAAAGCAAGTCGTACAAGTAATTGTACTATTGCAAATACAATTGACGTCAATAATGAATATTGTTATATCGGCATTTATTTTGGAGCTTATATATAGAAGGTAAATATTGATTAGGACAGTTGATAGTTGATAGTTGATAGTTGATAGTTGATAGTTGATAGTTGATAGTTGATAGTTGATAGTTGATAGTTGATAGTTGATAGCGGTTAGTTAATACGTTTCGTTGTAAGTTTGTGAATAGGTAGTCGGTCATTAATCGCGGTTGGATGATATTTATAAACATTTCATCATTAATTAAATATATTTATACTTGTTAAAAGGGATATTCATTCAAGTTCCTGTTGTGATCCATCCTCCGTTTCAGAGTCCAAATACAGTGCAGATAAGTACCTTTACATAATATTTTATCCTCACAGTTCAGCAAAGAACCCAATCTACCAAATATAAATCTATTGTAAGTGGGAAACCCTTACAATTGGAGGCAGCGGTTGCGGGTATTTTGCTGAATATAGATAGTCAAAAATTAAGTTTTTTGATTTTCCTGTGAGCATATATTTTTTCTTTTCCTCAAATTTTTCTTGAACATGCCGCTACGTAGATCACCAGACATGCCTAGAACTTGAATAAATAGTGCAAATACAATCAACGATGACGTATCTGCAGGTGGTAGTACACAAAATTCAAATACAAATATGAACCAAAATTTAAATGATAACCTAAATCCAAGTATGATTGAAAATGAGTTAGAACAGTTACTTAGACCATCTAGCGTACCTTTTGGCATTTTAGCAAATTCAGTAGAAAGATATGATGGTACAAATACAATAGAATTTTTTGGAAAATTAGAGCTCAGAGCTGAAATAGAAAATTGGTCCGAAAAACAGACAATAGACATTATAAAATGCAGGCTTGTTGGAGACGCTCACGACTTTTATGCACAAAGACCAGATTTACAACAACGTAGTGTGAGTTATAAAGATTTCAAAAGAAGTTTTCTAGACAGATTTACTAAAAGAAAAAACCGAGGGAGAAATATATCGAGAAATTTATAGCTGTACACAAAAATTTTGTGAAAACGTTCAAACTTTCGCATCTAACTTACGTAGATCAAAGCAAGAATTGTTAAACAAGGACGAAGTAGATGGAAAATTTTTAGAAAAAGTTATGATTTATCAATTTAAGAGTGGACTCAGACCAGATCTTCGAAAATACGTACGAACTATCACAGAAATGGAACAGAATATAACTTTTGAAGAGGCAGTTAATGTCACGGAACAAGAAGAAATGGAAATTTTAAGGGAAAACATGGGCTCATTGAATATTGGACACATACAAAATAATGCAATCAGTGGCAGAAATGAGCAAAGGGAATCAAGGCAATGTTATAAATGTGGAATGACTGGACACTTAAAGAGAGACTGTGCAAGAAATGTAATAAAATGTCACAGGTGTAACAAAATAGGACATATGGCGGTAGGGTGCCGAGAAAAAATTTATCAAAATCGATATAGCCCAAGAGTCAACAATAACTATCAAAGATCGTATTGAAGACAAGCACTAACCTCACCAGGGCCTCCTCCAAGAGAGCAAAGATATTTTAATCAAAATACTCAAAATTTCACTAATCAGCATATAAACGGACAAAACCTCTCGCGCGTGCCCCGTCACGGGAGGTTTCACTAAACTCAAAATTTAATTTCAATCGGAAGCTGTCAGATTTCAAAAATGTTCATCAAAATTTAGGAAGATTAGATGAAAATGATTCATTCACTATAACAAATATTAATTCAAAAAATAACGACGTTCCAAATTTTGTTTTAGTCAAGATAAATAATATTCAATTTAAATTTTTAGTCGACACAGGTTCGGCGGTTTCATTGATCAAACAAAAATGTACAGTGGGGCAAGAAATTTTGTCAAATCATGTAGGAAATTTAACTTCAATATCAGGTTGTGAACTGTTTTATATGGGAGCAACAAATTTGAAATTTGACTTGGATATATTGAAAGTGTCATATAATTTCATTGTATGTCCAAATAATTTAAATTTAGAAGCAGATGGACTACTGGGGCGAGATTTTTTCAAATTTACAAAAGCTTGTATAAATTACTGTTCTAATGAAATGATAATTCAGCACGCGCATATCAAAATATATGCAGAGTATGAAATTTCGCAAAATCAGATTTCTGCAAGTGTTGTCATTTCTAAAAATAGTATTTCTACACAAACAAAGGGTACCGAATTGACGCAAGAAAAGAAAAATAGAAATAAAAAACAAAATTAATCATCGTCAAAAATTCAAAATACTAATTTATCGAAACAGCCGGACAGACAACTTGAGGGGGAAGGAGTACAAACCATTCATGAAGATTCAACTAAAGGCCATAGTTGGGTAAGATTGAAATACAAGGTGAAGATACCTCCAACTTCTGAAATAATTTGTTCAGCTACACAGGAATTGATCAATCCTGCGTATGATATAGTAATTGAGCCAGTAAACATCAACATCCATGGCATAATGGCGGCACGAATTTTAACGCGCGGAGAAAAAGATTTACTGGTAAAATTAATTAATGTTAGTAAAAAAGAAATTGAGATAGGAAGAAGCACGATTATTGGAAAATCGGAAATAGTCGATATACAGAAGGTAACGGAAGAAATGAATGATATAGAGTTGCATAAAGAAGAAGGAAATAAGGATAAATGTGTGTGTAGTATACAGAGAAATAATATTGTGGAAACAATTCAGAGTGAAATCGAGGAAAATTTCGATTTGAGTCATTTATCGGAAGATAATAAGAGGAAATTATTGGAGTTATTAAAAGAACATAAGGATATATTTGTATGGAAGCATTCTAAACTAGGGTGCGCACACAATATTAGGCATAAGATAATTACGGAAAATGCCCGACCGATTGCGAAGGCGCCTTATAGAGTACCTTACAGTCAGAAGAAAAAATTTAGAGTAGAATTAAATAGGATGCTGGAGGCAGGTATCATAGAAAAATCAGAGTCACCATGGAATTCGCCATTAATTATTGTTCCTAAGAAATCAGAAAAAGGCGAGAAGAAAATACGAGTGTGTATTGATTTTAGAGGGCTGAATAATGTGACTAAAAAGGATCATTTTCCAGTTGCAAACATGCAAGAAACACTGGATCAGTTGGGCAATAATAATCTTTTCACCACACTAGATTTAGCTTCAGGATACTGACAAGTGCAGCTTGAAGAAGAAGACAAAGAAAAAACTGCATTTACAACAAATGGAGAGCATTATCAATTCACAAAAATGCCGTTTGGGCTAGCCAATGCCCCAAGCACCTTCCAAAGACTGATGAATAGCGTTTTAAGTGGTTTGACAGGCAGTAATTGTCTAGTTTATTTGGATGATGTTATTGTTTTCAATGGAAACGGGTTCACAGATCACTTAGCTGAATTAAAAGAAGTATTTGATAGATTCAGAATTTCAAATTTAAAATTGCAGCCAAGTTAATGTAATTTTCCACTCACAGAAATTTAATATTCAGGTCATGTTATTAAAGGTGAAGGTATTAAGCCAGATCCGTCAAAAATTTCAGTCATACAAAGTTATCCCAAACCTAAAAAGATAAAAGAAATAAGAGCATTTTTAGGCTTAACAGGATTTTATCGTCGTTTCATTAAGAATTATGCAAACATAGCTAAACCTTTAACAGAATTATTGAAAAAAAATGAACCCTTCAGTTGGAACGAAAATTGTAATTCAGCTTCTGACACATTGAAGGCAGCATTATGCTCTGAGTCCGTTTTGATACACCCGGATTTTTTGAAAGAATTTATTTTATCAACAGACGCCAGTGGAATCGCTATAAGTGCTATTCTAAGTCAAAAAGTCGATGGCTATGAGAAACCAATTGCGTTTGCAAGTAGGCAATTAAACCTAGCGAAAAGAAAATTCACAACAACTGAATTGGAATGTCTAGCGATGGTCTGGGGAGTAAAATACTATAGATGCTATCTGTATGGACAAAAATTTACCGTGATAACAGACCACAAACCACTCAAATGGCTGATGTCACTGAAAGATCCACAATCACTTTTAGCAAACAAGTGAATATGAATACGAAGTCGTTCATCGTGCTGGAAAAAACACACACAAATGCAGATGCACTTTCCAGGATACCGGTCAATACTGTTCAACAATCAGAGCAAATAATATATGAACCAATATGGGATAGATCAAGTATTTTACACTGGCAAGAAAAAGCTGACGAGTTAAGAGAATATAAAAATTCAGCAAATTATTTTTTTGATGAAGAAGGACTTCTGTACAAATTAAGACAAGGCGATGAAAGACACCACAAACTAGTTGTGCCAAAGGAACTCAAATTCAAAGTAATGCATGATTACCACAATCTTCCATACGCAGGTCACCAAGGTTACCTGAAAACGTACAAACGTATCCAAGAGAAATTCTGGTGGAAAACTTTGAACAAAGATATACGAGATTACTGTGATCGTTGTCATTCTTGCAATGGAAGAAAAGCTTCTTCACAATTAAAACCAGTTCCATTACAAGAATTTCAAGAAGTTACATTTCCATTCCAAAGAGCATCAATGGACATTGTGGGTCCCTTAGTGACAACACAAAACGGAAATAAATATATATTAACATTCCACGCCCACTTCACGAAATATCCAGAAGCCTTTGCAATACCAGATCAAAAAGCTGAAACAATAGCAAAAATTTTCGCACAACAAATCGTTACTAGACATGGAGCACCACGGCAATTATTAACAGATTTAGGTACAAATTTTGTATCAAAATTATTTAAAGAGGTATGCAAGATGTTCGGTTCAGAAAAAATTCAGACGACGCCATACAGACCACAAACCAATGGAATGATTGAAAGGAGTCACAGAGTATTTAAGGATATTCTATCACATTTCATAAGCAGAGATCAAACAGACTGGGATGAATGGTTACCGTATGTGTTAAAGGCTTATCGTAGCAGTTTTCATTCCTCTACAAATGAGACACCATTTTTTTTAGTTCATGGAAGGGACATGGAACTTCCATATGATGAGATAGCAAGACCGCAGACATTACGATATGATTACGATATTAATCATGCGGCCGAGCTAAAAGAAAGATTGAAAATTGCCTTCGATCAAGTACGTCTCAGTGTAGCCAAAGCTAGAAAAAAGCAACATCAGCAATTCAAGAAAAAATCCAAATCAAGAGAATTTAATGTAGGAGACTCTGTTTATTTGAAAAACCCGATAACACCAGCTGGTACGTCACCTAAATTGATAAAACCCTGGTCAGGACCGTACCTCGTTGTGAAAAAAACGAGTCCAGTAAATTATGAAATCAAACCTCGGGGAAATCATAGTAACAATAAAAGTACAAATGTAAATATAAACCGGCTTAAACCATATAAATCGAGGGTATATGACACACCTGTAAGCGAAGAATCGAATGCAAATAAACCAAATCTTCCATCGGGTGAAAATTCAGATCGCTTGCACTCTTACGCAGATGTTCTTAAAAATGGAAATAACTTAAAAAACACAGTAGAGACACAGCAAACAAACGAACGCCCTAAGCCAGACGGCCCAGCCTATAATACAAGAAATAGATTTTCGGCTCGTTAGGTTCAGGATAGAAGTTTAACTTAGGAAAAAAATATATGTTTTAATTTGATTTTAGGTGGTTAAACAAAATGCATAGCCAAATTTTAGTGCTGAGCGTCGTCTTCCAAGTGGCTTCTGGTCTGATAGCATACGACTGCAGAGGCCCGAGCACCAACATTACTACTATTTCCCTGAGAGATGTTGCTTCCTGTCCGGATCCCAAGAAAGATTATGAAGAACACCGTGTCGAAGTTCAAGTAATTCAAGAAAATGAATATAAAAATGTTCACGTCCACACCTGTTTAGTAGAGGTAACCCGAAACATACAATACTGCGGAATGCATAGTCATACCTCAACTTTTCACCAAGGTTTGTTGACGTATGTGCACGAGGTAGGTGCTGACGAATGCGAACAGATGCATTACAGGAAATATTTCCGCGGTATTTCCAATCAAATTATTCAAAATTTAAATTTAAATGGTACAACTACAGTAGCAGTTGATTTGGCGGGTGAATTGAGCTCAGATGGAAAATGCAGCGGTGCATCTTACTCGGAAAATGGTATTACATGGGAAAATGTTGTTGTTCAAGCATCTATAAAAATTTCGTTAAAAGATTATGAAGCAACGGTGCGTTTGGAACAAAATGAAATTTGTCTATCGGGGGGTGTTATTAGTCCATTTCTAGACGGGTATTGCGTAGATACAAACATTGGCGAGACAGTATGGGACCGTATCATTATAGATTCATGCGACGATACAAAATTTGTTGAAATTTATAGATGCGAAGCGATAATTGTAGTAGAAAATAAACATTTCAAAGGGAATAAGCAACAATATTCAGTTATTGAAGAAGGAGATAAGGTTTTCGCATCAAAAATGTTGGAATCAAAAAATATTTGCAATCAAGAATTTCATTTCACGGAACATCCAAATTTATTTATCATCAAAAATCAATTCTAAGGATATAAATATAAAGTAACAGGCGTCCAGAGTTCTCAAAATGTAAATTTAATGACATACTTGAATACTAAATTTTTGTACGTAGAGCAAGCATTTAAAACAGGAATGCGAAATATGTATACAGATATAATTCACAAACAATGTTTGATTCAGCGTGATATTTTGAACAATAGACTTCTCATGGCACCATTGTCACCAAATGCGGTTAGCACATTAATAAAGAATAAACTAGGGTATATTGGTCGCGTGTTGGGCGAGATCATGCACATAATGCAATGTACTCCTAGAGTAGTTAGAATTCGACGCTTTGAGTAATGTTACAATGAGCTACCCGTATCTGCTGACGATGAAAATTTATTTATGACTCCACTTACACATATTTTGCAAAATAAAGCAGAGCAAGTCGACTGCAGTGATTTGACACCTCCACTTTACTTCTTAGAAAATAAATGGTTAGGATTCACACCCGATGTTAATAAAGATATTGACCCTGAAATTATAGAAGTAGATCAAGATCCTAAATTTAATTTTAAACCATTATACGACCTTGGAAATTCTGGAATCTACACAAAAAAATTAAATAAAGACTACACAAGAATCATTGATTTTTGGTTTAGAACGACAGGCAGTGACGAATCTGATTACAAGACGAGTTATTGGTCGTGAAACCGAAAATCAAGGATTAAATACATTGGATATATTTTCAAAAAAAGAGTTAGAAATTTTTTCAACATCAAAATTCAAACAAATTTGGGGATGGCTTTCAAGCTTTGGACTGGTAATGTCAGGGTTCGTTGGTATTTATTTCGTTTTCCGGCATAGTAAAATATGTATTCGAAACATTAATGAACGCTTACAGTTTGTATAATACGATAGGCTGTACTTTTGGTTTAATCGCCTGTGTTTGGAATTCCTTGACAAATGTAATGTTACAAAAACAGAACAGAAAAGCGTATGAAGAGAGACAAAAACAAAATCAAGATATAGAAATGGGTATACGAGATCAAAATGTACATCAACAGCAGCAAAATTCAAATAACTTCTTGCCATCAGCACCTCCAGAATTGGAATATCAAAGACAAAAGTGGCTTATGTGATAAGTTTTTTCATAAGGTTGAGAGAAAAATGTATATATATATTCATTGGTTAGTTTAGTTAGATATATTTTTAAGTTAATCAATTAAATTTGTTATTCAGTAAGAATGGCCAGAATAGCAGTAAGATAAAGGGGATTTTGGAGAGAACAATGAAGAAGGGAACAACAAATCTGCAAGATATTTCGGCAGCTGAGATTCCAATCGTGACGATCCAACAAAATGGGTCAAATCAAGGAAATCTGATGGAGACTACAGAACTGCTGTTTACACAAGCAAACAAAAAACTCATGTGGCAAGGTCGAAATTCGATCCTACATCGAGCAGCAGTGGGTCACCACAATAAACAACATTCGTCAGCAAAAGATGACACGACGTAAACGGAGACTCAAGACAGCAGAACCAGCGAATATACACGAAACCCAGTGCCCAATATTAAACAACTTGTGAATGTAAATTCCCTCCTCAAAACTATTAAATAAATTCCCTTGAAACATTGACATTGAAGTGAGTGGCCGTGTAGAGACACTAAGTGTAATAATTAGAAGAAAAATATTTTTTTTTTTAGAACAAATAAATGTCCATATAACAAAGAAAAATATTTTTCCAAATTTTTTCCTGATTGTGCTTTAGGGAAAGCAAATTTCTCAGAAGGGGAAGAGTCAGCAAACTTCAAAGTTCAATGAGCTCTTATGAAATCAGGAAACTGCTGTCCACTTAAAGCAAGTCGTACAGGTAATTGTACTATTGCAAATACAATTGACGTCAATAATAAATATTGTTATATCGGCATTTATTTTGGAACTTATATATAGAAGGTAAATATTGATTAGGACAGTTGATAGTTGATAGTTGATGGTTGATAGTTAATAGTTGATAGTTGATAGTTGATAGTTGATAGTTGATAGTTGATGGTTGATAGTTGATAGTTGATAGTTGATAGTTGATAGTTGACAGTTGATAGTTGATAGCGGTTAGTTTAATCGTTTCGTTGTGAGTCCGTGAATGGGTAGTTGGTCATTAATCGCGGTTGGATGATATTTATAAACATTTTATTATTAATTAAATATATTAATACTTGTTAAAAGTGATATTCATCCAAGTTCCTGTTGTGATCCATCCTTCGTTTCAGAGTCCTAATACAGTGCAGGTAAGTACCTTTACATGATATTTTATCCTCACAGTTCAGCAAAGAACCCAATCTACCAAATATAAATTTATTGTAAGTGGGAAACCCTTACAAAACTGCTCAGAATGTGGTAATTTTGACTTATTTCAAACATCATATTACTGCAGATAGCGCTCTGAAAACACGAAATATGATGTTTTTTGTCGATAGATTCATACATATCATGAGGTCCTGAATAGGAATATGAACTTTTTGATTGTGAAAATCTGCGCGTAAAAGCGTGATTTCGACTTATTCCAGAGTTTGTAAAACTGCAAATAGCACTCTAAAAACACGAAATATGATGTATTTGGTGCTAGATTTTGCCATATAACACACTTTTGAAGCAAAATCTTTTTCTGAGCAGATTTACAGAGGCAAAAAATCTCTCAACGAGACTCAGAAAAATCGCTGCTAACTCGCTGGAAACGCAAAATTTTATGCATTTGATGACGGATTCATAAGTATTATATTGTATTGGATAGATTTATGTGATTCGCGATACTTTGAAACTGCTCAGAATGTGGTGATTTTGACTTATTTCAAACTTCATATAACTGCAGATAGCGCTCTGAAAACACGAAATATGATGTTTTTGTCGATAGATTCATACATATTATGAGGTCCTGAATAGGAATATGAACTTTTTGATTATGAAAAATCCGCGCGGAGAAGCGTGATTTCGACTTATTCCTAAGTTTGTAAAACTGCAAATAGCACTCTAAAAACACGAAATATGATGTATTTGGTGCCAGATTCTGCCATATAACGCACTTTTGAAGCAACATTTTGCTTCTGAGCAGATTTACAGTGTCAAAAATTTCTCGACGAGACTCAGAAAAAACGCTGATAACTCGCTATGAACGCAAAATTTTGTGCATTTGAGGACGGGTTCATGCGTATTATGTTGTATTGGATAGATTTATGTGATTTGCGATACTTTGAAACTGCTCAGAATGTGGTAATTTTGACTTATTTCGAACTTCATATAACAGCAGATAGCGCTCTGAGAACACGAAATATGATGTTTTTGTCGATAGATTCATACATATTATGAGGTCCTGAATAGGAATATAAACTTTTTGATTGTGAAAATTTGCGCGGAAAAGCGTGATTTCGACTTATTCCAAAGTTTGTAAAACTGCAAATAGCACTCTGAAAACACAAAATATGATGTATTTGGTGCTAGATTTTGCTATATAACACTCTTTCGAAGCAAAATCTTCTTCTGAGCAGATTTACAGAGGCAAAAATTTCTCAACGAGACTCAGAAAAAACGCTGATAACTCGCTGGGAATGCAAAATTTTGTGCATTTAAGGACGGATTCATGCGTATTATGTTGTATTGGATAGATTTATGTTATTTGCGACACTTTGAAACTGCTCAGAATGTGGTAATTTTGACTTATTTCAAACTTCATATAACTGCAGATAGCGCTCTAAAAACACGAAATATGATGTTTTTGTCGATAGATTCATACATATTATGAGGTCCCGAATAGGTATATGAACTTTTGATTGTGAAAATCTGCGCGGAGGAGCGTGATTTCGACTTATTCCAAAGTTTGTGAAACTGCGAATAGCACTCTGAAAACACGAAATATGATGTATTTGGTGCTAGATTGTGCCATATCCCGAACTGCTGAAGCAAAATCTTGCTTCTGAGCAGATTTACCGAGTTAAAAATTTCTCAACAAGACTCAGAAAAAACGCTAATTACTCACTGGAAACGCAGAATTTTGTGCATTTAAGGACGGATTCATGCGTATTATGTTTGTATTGGATAGAATTTATGTGATTTGCGATGCTTTGAAACCGCTCAAGATGTGGTAATTTTCAGTTATTTCAAACTTCATATAACTGCAGATCGCGCTCTGGAAACACAAAATATGATGTTCTTGTCGATAGATTCATACATACTATGAGGTCCTGAATAGAAATATGAACTTTTTGATTGTGAAAATCTTCGCGAAGAAGCGTGATTTCGACCTATTCCAGAGTTTGTAAAACTGCAAATATGATGTATTTGGTGCTAGATTCTGCCATATAACGCACTTTTGAAGCAAAATCTTGCTTCTGAGCAGATTTACCGAGTCAAAATTTTCTCAACGAGACTCAGACAAAAAACTGATAACTTGCTGTAAACACAATATTTTGTGCATTTGAGGACGGATTCATGCGTATCATGTTGTATTGAATAGATCTATGTGATTTGCGATACTTTCGAACTGCTCAGAATGTGGTAATTCTGACATATTCCAAACTTCATATAACTGCAGATAGCGCTCTGAAAACACGGAATATGATGTTTTTGTCTATAGATTCATAAATATTATGAGGTCCTGAATAGGAATATGAATAGGAAAAAGCGTGATTTCGACTTATTCTAAAGTTTGTAAAACTGCAAAAAGCACTCTAAAAACACAAAAATATGATGTATTTGGTGCTAGATTCTGCCATATAATTGCACTTTTGAACCAAATCTTCCTTCTGAGCACATTTACAGTGCAAAAATTTCTCAACAAGACTCAGAAAAAAACGCTGATAACTCGCTGGAAACCGCAAATTTTTGTGCATTTGAGGACGGATTCATGCGTATCATGTTGTATTAGATAGATTTATGTGATTTGCGATACTTTGAAACTGCTCAGAATGTGGTAATTCTGACTTATTTCAAACTTCATATAACTGCAGATAGCGCTCTGAAAACACGATATATGATGTTTTTGTCGATAGATTCATACATATTATGAGGTCCTGAATGGGAATATGAACTTTTTGATTGTGAAAATCCGCGCGGAAAAGCATGATTTCGACTCATTCCAAAGTTTGTAAAACTGCAAATAGCACTCAGAAAACACCAAATATGATGTATTTGGTGCTAGATTCTGCCATATAACACACTTTTGAAGCAAAATCTTACTTCTGAGCAGATTAACAGCGTCAAAAATTTCTCAACGAGACTCAGAAAAAACGCTGATAACTCGCTATGTAACGCAAAATTTTGTGCATTCGAGGACGGATTCATGCGTATTATGTTGTATTGGATAGATTTATGTGTTCTGCGATACTTTGAAACTGCTCAGAATGTGGTAATTTTGACTTATCTTAAACTTCATATAAATGCAGATAGCGCTCTGAGAACACGGAATATGATGTTTTTGTCGATAGATGCATACATATTATGAGGTCCTGAATAGGAATATGAACATTTGGTTGTAAAAATTAGCGCGGAAAAGCGTGATTTCGACTCATTCCAAAGTTTGTGAAACTGCAAATAGCACTCTAAAAACACGGAATATGATGTATTTGGTGCTGGATTTTGCCATATAACACACTTTTGAAGCAGAATCTTCTCCTGAGCAGATTTACAGAGGCAAAAATTTCTCAACGAGACTCAGAAAAAACGCTGATAACTCGCTGGAGACGCAAAATTTTGTGCATTTGATTACGGATTCATGCGTATTATATTGTATTGGATAGATTTATGTGATTTGCGATACTTTGAAACTGCTCAGAACGTGATAATTTTGACTTATTTCAAACTTCATATAACTGCAGATAGCGCTCTGGAAACACGAAATATGATGTTTTTGTTGATAGATTCATACATATTATGAGGTCCTGAAATGGAATATGAACTTTTTTGGTTATGAAAATCCGCGCGGAAAAGTGTGATTTCGACTTATTCCAATGTTTGTAAAACTGCAAATAGCAATAGCATTTTTATTTGGTGCTAGATACATCCATATAACGCACTTTTGAAGCAAAATTTTGCTTCTTAGCAGATTTACAGTGGTCAAATATTTCTCAACGAGACTCAGAAAAAAACGCTGATAACTCGCTGGGAATGCAAAATTTTGTGCATTTGAGGATGGATTCATGCGTATTATATTTTATTGGATAGATTTTAGTGATTTGCGATACTTTAAAACTGCTCAGGATGTGGTAATTTTTACTTATTTCAAATTTCATATAACTGCAGAAAGCGCTCTGAAAACACAAAATATGATGTTTTTTGTCGATAGATTCATACATATTATGAGGTCCCTGAATAAAAAATATGAACTTTTTGATTGTGAAAATCTTCGCGAAGAAGCGTGATTTAGACCTATTCCAGAGTTTGTAAAACTGCAAATAGCACTCTGAAAACAGGAAATATGATGTATTTGGTGCTAGATTCTGCCATATAACGCACTTATGAAGCAAAATCTTGCTTCTGAGCAGATTAACCAAGTCAAAATTCTCTCAACGAGACTCAGACCAAAAACTGATAACTCGCTTGTAAACACAAAATTTTGTGCATTTGAGGACGTATTAATGCGTATTATGTTATATTGGATAGATTTATGTAATTTGCGATACTTTGAAACTGCTCAGAATGTGGTAATTCTGACTTATTTCAAACTTCATATAACTGCAGATAGCGCTCTGAAAACACGAAATATGATATTCTTGTCGATAGATTCATACATATTATGAGGTCCTGAATAGGACTATGAACTTTTTGATCGTGAAGATCTGCGCGGAAAAGCTTGATTCCGACTTATTCTAAAGTTTGTAAAACTGCAAATAGCACTCTTAAAACACGGAATATGATGTATTTGGTGCTAGATTCTGCCATATAACGCACTTCTGAAGCAAAATCTTGCTTCTGAGCAGATTAACTGAGTCAAATATTTCTCAACGAGACTCAGAAGAAACGCTGATTACTCGCTGGAAACGCAGAATTTTGTGTATTTGAGGACGGATTCACGCGTATTATGTTGTATTGGATAGATTTATGTGATTTGCGATACTTTGAAACTGCTCAGAATGTGGTAATTTTGACTTATTCCAAACTTCATATAACTGCAGATAGCGCTCTGAAAACACGAAATATGTTGTTTTTGTCGATAGATTCATACATATTATGAGGTCCTGGATAGGAATATGAATTGTTTGATTGTTAAAATTTTCGCGGAAAAGCGTGATTTCGACTTATTCCAAAGTTTGTAAAACTGCAAATAGCACTCTAAAAACACGAAATATGATGTATTTGGTGCTGGATTTTGCCATATAACACACTTTTGAAGCAAAATCTTTTCCTGAGCAAATTTACAGAGGCAAAAATTTCTCAACGAGACTCAGAAAAAACGCTGATAACTTGCTGGAAACGCAAAATTTTGTGCATTTGATTACGGATTTTGCTGGAAACGCAAAAATTTTGTGCATTTGATTACGGATTCATGCGTATTATATTGTATTGGATAGATTTATGTGATTCGCGATACTTTGAAAACTGCTCAGAATGTGGTAATTTTGACTTATTTCAAACTTCATATAACTGCAGATAGCGCTCTGAAAACACGAAATATGATGTTTTTGTTGATAGATTCATACATATTATGAGGTCCCTGAATTGGAATATGGACTTTTTGATTATGAAAATCCGCGCGGGAAAGCGTGATTTCGACTTATTCCAGAGTTTGTAAAACTGCTAATAGCACTCTAAAAACACGAAATATGATGTATTTGGTGCTAGATACATCTATATAACGCACTTTTGAAGCAAAATTTTGCTTCTGAGCAGATTTACAGTGTCAAATCTTTCCCAACGAGACTCAGAAAAAAAAGCTGATAACTCGCTGGGAATGTAAAATTTTTGTGCATTTTGAGGATGGATTCATGCGTATTATATTTTATTGGATAGATTTATGTGATTTGCGATACTTTAAAACTGCTCAGGATGTGGTAATTTTTACTTATTTTAAATTTCATATAACTGCGGATAGCGCTCTGAAAACACAAAATATGATGTTTTTGTCGATAGATTCATACATATTATGAGGTCCCGAATAGGTATATGTACTTTTTGATTGTGAAAATCTGCGCGAAGGAGCGTGAATTTTGACTTATTCCAGAGTTTGTAAAACTGCAAATAGCACTTTGAAAACACGAAATATGTTGTATTTGGTGCTAGATTCTGCCATATAAACGCACTTTGAAGCAAAATCATGCTTCTGAGCAGATTTACAGAGTCAAAAATTCTCAAGACTCAGAAAAAACGCTGATTACTCGCTGGAAACGCAAAATTTTGTGCATTCGAGGACGGATTCATGCGTATTATTTTGTATTGGATAGATTTATGTAATTTGCGATACTTTGAAACTGCTCAGAATGTGGTAAATTCTGACTTATTTCAAACTTCATATAACTGCAGATAGCGCTCTGAAAACACCGAAATATGATACATTTTGTCGATAGATTCATACATATTGTGAGGTCCTGAATAGGACTATGAACTTTTTGATTGTGAAGATTTGCGCGGAAAAGCGTGATTCCGACTTATTCCAAAGTTTGTAAAACTGCAAATAGCACTCTAAAAACACGGAATATTGATGTATTGGGTGCTAGATTCTGCCATATAACTCACTTTTGAAGCAAAATCTTGCTTCTGAGCAGATTAACAGAGTCAAATATTTCTCAACGAGACTCAGAAGAAAAGCTGATTACTCGCTGGAAACGCAAAATTTTGTGTATTTGAGGACGGATTCATGCGTATTATGTTGTATTGAATAGATTTATATGATATTGCGATACTTTGAAACTGCTCAGAATGTGGTAATTTTGACTTATTCCAAACTTCATATAACTGCAGATAGCGCTCTGAAAACACGAAATATGATGTTGATTAATACATTATACGAGGTCCTGAATAGGAATATGAATTGTTTGATTGTTAAAATCTGCGCGGAAAAGCGTGATTTTGACTTATTACAAAGTTTGTAAAACTGCAAATAGCACTCTAAAGACACGAAATATGATGTATTTGGTGCTTGATTCTGCCATATAACGCACTTTCAAAGCAAAATCTTGCTTCTGAGCAGATTTACAGAGTAAGAAATTTCTCAACGAGACTCAGAGAAAACGCTGATAACTCCCTGGAAACGCAAAAATTTTGTGCATTTGAGGACGGATCCATGCGTATTATGTTGTTTGGATAAATTTATGTGATTCGCGATACTTTGAAACTGCTCAGAATGTGGTAATTTTGACTCATTTCAAACTTCATATTACTGCAGATAGCGCTCTGAAAACACGGAATATGATGTTTTTGTCGATAGATTCATACATATTATGAGGTCCTGAATAGGAATATGAACTTTTTGATTGTGAAAATCTGCGCGGAAAAGCGTGATTAAGACTTATTCCAAAGTTCGTAGAACTGCAAATAGCACTCTAAAAACACAAAATATGATGTATTTGGTGCTAGATTCTGCCATATAACGCAATTTTGAAGCAAAATCTTGATTCTGAGCAGATTTACAGAGTCAAAAATTCTCAACGAGGCTCAAAAAAGACGTGATAACTTGATGGAAACGCAAAATTTTGTGCATTTGAGGACGGATTCATGCGTATTATGTTGTATTGGATAGATTTATGAGAGTTGCGATACTTTGAAACTGCTCAGGATGTGGTAACTTTTACTTATTTCAAACTTCATATAACTGCAGATAGCGCTCTGAAAACACAGAATATGATGTTTTCGTCGATAGATTCATACATATCATGAGGTCCTAAATAGGAATATGAACTTTTTCATTGTGAAAATCCGCGCGGAAAAGCGTGATTTCGACTTATTCCAAAGTTTGTAAAACTGCAAATAGCACTCTAAAAACACGAAATATGATGTATTTGGTGCTAGATTCTGCCATATATCGCTCTTTTGAAGCAAAATCTTCCTTCTGAGCAGATTTACAGTGTCAAAAATTTCTCAACAAGACTCAGAAAAAACGCTGATAACTCGCTGGAAACGCAAAATTTTGTGCATTTGAGGACGGATTCATGCGTATTATGTTGTATTGGATAGATTTATGTAATTTGCGATACTTTAAAACTGCTCAGAATGTGGTAATTCTGACTTATTTCAAACTTCATATAACTGCAGATAGCGCTTTGAAAACACGAAATATGATATTTTTGTCGATAGATTCATACATATTATGAGGTCCTGAATAGGACTATGAACTTTTTGATTGTGAAGATCTGCGCGGAAAAGCGTGATTCCGACTTATTCCAAAGTTTGTAAAACTGCAAATAGCACTCTAAAAACACGGAATATGATGTTTTTGGTGCTAGATTCTGCCATATAACGCACTTTTGAAGCAGAATCTTGCTTCTGAGCAGATTTACAGAGTCAAATTTTTCTCAACGAGATTCAGAAAAAACGCTGATTACTCGCTGGAAACGCGAAATTTTGTGTATTGAAGGACGGATTCATGCGTATTATGTTGTATTGGATAGATTTATGTGATTTGCGATACTTTGAAACTGCTCAGAATGTGGTAATTTTGACTTATTCCAAACTTCATATAACTGCAGATAGCGCTCTGAAAACACGAAATATGATGTTTTTGTCGATAGATTCATACATATTATGAGGTCCTGAATAGGAGTATGAATGGTTTGATTGTTAAAATCTGCGCGGAAAAGCGTGATTTCGACTTATTCCAAAGTTTGTAAAACTGCAAATAGCACTCAGAAAACACGGAATATGATGTATTTGGTGCTAGATTCTGCCATATAACGCACTTTTGAAGCAAAATCTTACTCCTGAGCAGATTCACAGAGTCAAAAATTTCTCAACAATACTTAGAAAAAAAAGCCGACAACTCGCTGGAAACGCAAAATTTTTTGCATTTGAGGACGGATTCATGCGTATTATGTTTTATTGGATAGATTTATGTGATTGGCGATACTTTGAAACTGCTCAGAATGTGGTAATTTTGACTTATTTCAAACTTCATATAACGGCAGATAGCGCTCTGGAAACACGAAATATGATGTTTTTGTCGATAGATTCATACATATCATGAGGTCCTGAATAGGAATATGAACTTTGTGATTGTGAAAATCTGCGCGGAAAAGCGTGATTTCGACTTATTCCAAAGTTTGTAAAACTGCAAATAGCACTCTAAAAACACGAAATATGATGTATTTGGTGCTAGATTCTGCCATATAACGCACTTTTGAAGCAAAATCTTGCTTCTGAGCAGATTTACAGAGTCAAAAATTTCCAACGAGACTCAGAAAAAACGCTGATAACTCGCTGGAAACGCAAAATTTTGTGCATTTGAGGACGGATGCATGCGTATTATGTTGTATTGGATAGATTTATGTGATTTGTGATACATTGAAACTGCTCAGAATGTGGTAATTTTAAATTATTTCAAACTTCATATAACTGCAGATAGCGCTCTGAAAACGCGAAATATAATGTTTTTGTCGATAGATTCATACATATTATGAGCTCCTGAATAGGAATATAAACTTTTCGATCGTGAAAATCTGCGCGAAAAAGTGTGATTTCGACTTATTCCAAAGTTTGTGAAACTAATAATAGCACTCTAAAAATACGAAATATGATGTCTTTGGTGCTAGATTCTGCCATATAACAAACTTTTGAGGCAAAATCTTGCTTCTGAGCAGATTAACAGAGTCAGAAATTTCTCAACGAGACTCATAAAATACGCTGAAAACTCGCTGGAAACGAAAAATTTTGTGCATTTTAGGACGGATTCATGCGTATTAGGTTGTATTTGATAGATTTATGTGATTTGCGATACTTTGGAACTGCTCAGAATGTGATAATTTTGACTTATTCCAAACTTCATATAACTGCAGATAGCGCTCTGAAAACACGTAATATAATGTTTTTGTCGATAGATTCATACATATCATGAGGTCCCGAATAGAAATATGAACTTTTTTATTGTAAAAATCTGCGCGGAAAAGCGTGATTTCGACTTATTCCAAGGTTTGTAAGACTGCAAATAGCACTCTAAAAACACAAAATATGATGTATTTGGTGCTAGATTCTGCCATATAACGCACTTTTGAAGCAAAATTTTGCTTCTGAGCAGATTTACAGAGTCAAAAATTTCTCAACGAGACTCTGAAAAAACGCTGATAACTCGCTGGAAACGCAAAATTTTATGCATTTGAGGACGGATTCATGCGTATTATGTTGTATTGGATAGATTTATGTGATTTGCGAAACTTTGAAACTGCTCAGAATGTGGTAATTTTGACTTATTTCAAACTTCATATAACTGCAGATAGCGCTCTGAAAACACGGAATATGATGTTTTTGTCGATAGATTCATACATATTATGAGGTCCTGAATAGGAATATGAACTTTTTGATTGTGAAAATCTGCGCGGAAAAGCGTGATTTCGACTTATTCCAAAGTTTGGAAAACTGCTAATAGCACTCTAAAAACACAAAATATGATGTATTTGGTGCTAGATTCTGCCATATAACGCACTTTTGGAGCAAAATGTTGCTTCTGAGCAGATTTACAGAGTCTAAAATTTCTCAACGAGACTCAGAAAAAACGCTGATAACTTGCTGGAAACGCAAAATTTTGTGCATTTGAGAACGGATTCATGCGTATTATGTTGTATTGGATAGATTTATGTGATATGCGATACATTGAAACTGCTCAGAATGCGGTAATTTTGACTTATTTTAAACTTCATATAACTGCAGATAGGGCTCTGAAAACACGAAATATGATGTTTTTGTCGATAGATTCATACATATTATGGGGTCCTGAATGAGAGTATGAACTTTTTGATTGTGAAGATCTGCGCGGAAAAGCGTGATTTCGACTTATTTCAAAGTTTGTAAAACTGCAAATAGCACTCTAAGAACACGAAATATGATGTATTTGGTGCTAGACTCTGCCATATCACGCACTTTTGAAGCAAAATCTTGCTTCTGAGCAGATTTACAGAGTCAAAAATTTCTCAACGAGACTCAGAAAAAACGCTGTTAACTCGCTGGAAACGCAGAATTTTGTGCATTTGAGGACGGATTCATGCGTATTATGTTGTATTGGATAGATTTATGTGATTCGCGATACTTTGAAACTGCTCAGAATGTGGTAATTTTGACTTATTTCAAACCTCATATAACTGCAGATAGCGCTCCGAAAACACGAAATATGATGTTCTTGTCGATAGAATCATGCATATCATGAGGTCCCGAATAGAAATATGAGCTTTTTGATTGTAAGAATCTGCGCGGAAAAGCGTGATTTCGACTTATTCCAAAGTTTGTAAGACTGCAAATAGCACTCTAAAAACACGAAATATGATGTATTTGGTGCTAGATTCTGCCATATAACGCACTTTTGAAGCAAAATTTTGCTTCTGAGCAGATTTACAGAGTCAAAAATTTCTCAACGAGATTTAGAAAAAACGCTGATAACTCGCTGGAAACGCAAAATTTTGTTCAGTTTAGGACGAATTCATGCGTATTATGTTGTATTGGATAGATTTATGTGATTTGCGATACTTTGAAACTGCTTAGAATGTGGTAATTTTGACTTATTTCAAACTCCATATAACTGCAGATAGCGCTCTGAAAACACAAAATATGATGCTTTTTTCGATAGATTCACACATATTAAGAGGTCCTGAATGGGAATATAAACTTTTTGATTGTGGAAATTTGCGCGGAAAAGCGTGATTTCGACTTATTCCAAAGTTCGTAAAACTGCAAATAGCACTCTAAAAATACGAAATATGATGTATTTGGTGCAAGATTCTGCCATATAACACACTTTAAAGCAAAATCTTGCTTCTGAGCAGATTTACAGAGTCGAAAATTTCTCAATGAGACTCAGAAAAAACGCTGATAACTCGCTGGAAACGCAAAATTTTGTGCTTTTGAGAACGGATTCATGCGTATTATGTTGTATTGCATAGATTTATGTGATTTGCGATACATTGAAACTGCTCAGAGTGCGGTAATTTTGACTTATTTCAAACTTCATATAATTGTAGATAGGGCTCTGAAAACACGAAATATGATGTTTTTGTCGATGAATTCATACATATTATAAGGTCCTGAATGAGAATATGAACTTTCTGATTGTGGAGATCTGCGCGGGAAAACGTGATTTCGACTTATTTCAAAGTTTGTAAAACTGCAAATAGCACTCTAAAAACACGAAATATGATGTATTTGGTGCTAGACTCTGCCATATAACGCACTTTTCAAGCTAAATCTTGCTTCTGAGCAGATTTACAGAGTCAAAAATTTCTCAACGAGAATCAGGAAAAATGCTGATAACTCGCTGAAAACGCAAAATTTTTGTTGTATTGGATAGATTTATGTGATTTGCGATACTTTGAAACTGCTCAGAATTTGGTAATTTTGACTTATTTCAAACCTCATATAACTGCAGATAGCGCTCTGAAAACACGAAATATGATGTTCTTGTCGATAGAATCATGCCTATTATGAGGTCCTGAATAGGAATATGAACTTTTTTGATGGTGAAAATCTGCGCGGAAAGGCGTGATTTCGACTTATTCCAAAGTTTGTAAAACTGCAAATAGCACTCTAAAAACAAAAAATATGATGTATTTGGTGCTAGATTCTGCCATATAACGCACTTTTGAAGCAAAATCTTGCTTCTGAGCAGATTTACAAAGTCAAAAATTTCTCAACAAGATTTAGAAAAAACGCTGATAACTCGCTGGAAACGCAAAATTTTGTTCATTTTAGGACGAATTCATGCGTATTATGTTGTATTGGATAGATTAATGTGATTCGCGATACTTTGAAACTGCTCAGAATGTGATAATTTTGACTTATTTAAAACTTCATATAACTGCAGATAGCGCTCTGAAAACACGAAATATGATGTTTTTGTCGATAGATTCATACATATTATGAGGTCCTGAATAGGAATATGAACTTTTTGATTGTGAAAATCTGCGCGGAAAAGCGTGATTTCGACTTATTCCAGAGTTTGTAAAATTGCAAATAGCACTCTAAAAACACGAAATATGATATATTCAATGCTAGATTCTGCCATATAACGCACTTTTAAAGCATAATCTTGCTTCTGAGCAGATATACAGAGTCAAAAATTTCTCAACGAGACTCAGAAGAAACGCTGATAACTCGCTGGAAACGCAAAATTTTGTGCATTCGGGGACGGATTTATGCGTATTATGTTGTATTGGATAGATTTATGTGATTTGCGATACTTTGAAACTGCTCGGAATGTGGTAATTTTGAATAATCTTAAACTTCATATAACTGCGGATAGCGCTTTAAAACACGAAATATGATGATTTTGTCGATAGATTCATACATATTATAAGGTCCTAAATAGGAAAATGAACTTTTTGATTGTGAAAATCTGCGCAGAAAAGCGTGATTTCGACTTATTTCAAAGTTTGTAAAACTGCAAATAGTACTCTAAAAACACGAAATATGATGTATTTGGTGCTAGATTCTGCCATATAACACACTTTAAAGCAAAATCTTGCTTCTGAGCAGATTTACAGAGTCAAAAATTTCTCAATGAGACTCAGAAAAAACGCTGATAACTCGCTGGAAACGCAAAATTTTGTGCATTTGAGGACGGATTCATGCGTATTATGTTGTATTGGATAGATTGATGTGATTTGTGATACTTAGGAACTGCTCAGAATGTGGTAATTTTGACTTATTTCAAACTTCATATATTTGCAGATAGCGCTCCGAAAACACGAAATATAATATTTTTGTCGATAAATTCATACATATTATGAGCTCCTGAATAGGAATATGAACTTTTCGATCGTGAAAATTGGCGCGGAAAAGTGTGATTTCGATTTATTCCAAAGTTTGTAAAACTAATAATAGCACTTCAAAAACACGAAATATGATGTATTTGGTTCTAGATTCTGCCATATAACACACTTTTGAAGCAAAATCATGCTTCTGAGCAGATTTCCACAGTCAGAAATTTCTCAACGAGACTCAGAAAAAACGCTGAAAACTCGCTGGAAACGAAAAATTTTGTGCATTTGAGGACGGATTCAGGCGTATTATGTTGTATTGGATAGATTTATGTGATTTGCGATACTTTGAAACTGCTCAGAATGCGGTAATTTTGACTTATTTCAAACTTCATATAACTGTAGATAGGGCTCTGAAAACACGAAATATGATGTTTTTGTCGATAGATTCATACATATTATGAGGTCCTGAATGAGAATATGAACTTTCTAATATTGAAGATCTGCGCGGGGAAGCGTGATTTCGACTTATTTCAAAGTTTGTAAAACTGCAAATAGCAC
Source organism: Dromius quadrimaculatus (assembly GCA_963989225.1). Classification (NCBI taxonomy): domain Eukaryota; kingdom Metazoa; phylum Arthropoda; class Insecta; order Coleoptera; family Carabidae; genus Dromius; species Dromius quadrimaculatus. The sequence goes on along the minus strand of CAXDIG010000281.1, from coordinate 216,514 downwards.
TCTAAAAACACGAAATATGATGTATTTGGTGCTAGACTCTGCCATATAACGCACTTTTCAAGCAAAATCTTGCTTCTGAGCAGATTTACAGAGTCAAAAATCACTCAACGAGAATCAGGAAAAACGCTGATAACTCGCTGGAAACGCAAAATTTTGTGCATTTGAGGACGGATTCATGCGTATTATGTTGTATTGGATAGATTTATGTGATTTGCGATACTTTGAAACTGCTCAGAATGTGGTAATTTCGACTTATTTCAAACCTCATATAACTGCAGATAGCGCTCTGAAAACACGAAATATGATGTTCTTGTCGATAGAATCATGCATATTATGAGGTCCTGAATAGGAATATGAACTTTTTTGATAGTGAAAATCTGCGCGGAAAGGCGTGATTTCGACTCATTCCAAAGTTTGTAAAACTGCAAATAGCACTCTAAAAACAAAAAATATGATGTATTTGGTGTTAGATTCTGCCATATAACGCACTTTTGAAGCGAAATCTTGCTTCTGAGCAGATTTACAAAGTCAAAAATTCCTCAACAAGATTTAGAAAAAACGCTGATAACTCGCTGGAAACGCAAAATTTTGTTCATTTTAGGACGAATTCATGCGTATTATGTTGTATTGGATAGATTTATGTGATTCGCGATACTTTGAAACTGCTCAGAATGTAGTAATTTTGACTTATTTTAAACTTCATATAACTGCAGATAGCGCTCTAAAAACACGAAATATGATGTTTTTGTCGATAGATTCATACATATTATGAGGTCCTGAATAGGAATATGAAATTTTGATTGTGAAAATCTGCGCGGAAAAGCGTGATTTCGACTTATTCCAGAGTTTGTAAAATTGCAAATAGCACTCTAAAAACACGAAATATGATATATTCAATGCTAGATTCTGCCATATAACGCACTTTTAAAGCATAATCTTGCTTCTGAGCAGATATACAGAGTCAAAAATTTCTCAACGAGACTCAGAAGAAACGCTGATAACTTGCTGGAAACGCTAAATTTTGTGCATTCGGGGACGGATTTATGCGTATTATGTTGTATTGGATAGATTTATGTGATTTGCGATACTTTGAAACTGCTCAGAATGTGGTAATTTTGACTTATCTTAAACTTCATATAACTGCGGATAGCGCTTTAAAACACGAAATATGATGCTATTGTCGATAGATTCATACATATTATAAGGTCCTGAATAGGAATATGAACTTTTTGATTGTGAAAATCTGCGCAGAAAAGCGTGATTTCGACTTATTCCAAAGTTTGTAAAACTGCAAATAGTACTCTAAAAACACGAAATATGATGTATTTGGTGCTAGATTCTGCCATATAACACACTTTAAAGCAAAATCTTGCTTCTGAGCAGATTTACAGAGTCAAAAATTTCTCAATGAGACTCAGAAAAAACGCTGATAACTCGCTGGAAACGCAAAATTTTGTGCATTTGAGGACGGATTCATGCGTATTATGTTGTATTGGATAGATTGATGTGATTTGTGATACATTGAAACTGCTCAGAATGTGGAAATTTTGACTTATTTCAAACTTCATATATTTGCAGATAGCGCTCTGAAAACACGGAATATAATATTTTTGTCGATAAATTCATACATATTATGAGCTCCTGAATAGGAATATGAACTTTTCGATTGAGAAAATTGGCGCGGAAAAGTGTGATTTCGACTTATTCCAAAGTTTGTAAAACTGATAATAGCTTTCTAAAAACACAAAATATGATGTATTTGGTGCTAGATTCTGCCATATAACGCACTTTTGAAGCAAAATCTTGCTTCTGATCAGTCTTACAGAGTCAAAAACTTTTTAACGAGACTCAGAAAAAACGCTCATAACTCGCTGGAAACGCAAAATTTTGTGCATTTGAGGACGGATTCATGCGTATTATGTTGTATTGGATAGATTAATGTGATTTGCGATACTCCAAAACTGCTCAGAATGTGGTAATTTTGCCTTATTCCAAACTTCATATAACTGCAGATAGCGCTTTAGAAACACGATATATGATGTTTTCGTCGATAGATTTATACATATTATTAGGTCCTGAATAGGAATATGAACTTTTTTATTGTGAGAATCTGCGCAGAAAAGCGTGATTTCGACCTATTCCAACGTTTGTAAAACTGCAAATAGCACTCTAAAAACACGAAATATAATGTATTTGATGCTGGATTCTGTCATATACCGCACTTTTGAAGCAAAATCTTGCTTCTGAGCAGATTAACAGAGTCAAAAATTTCTTAACGAGACTCAGAAAAAACGCAGATAACTCGCTGGAAACGCAAAATTTTGTGCATTTGAGGACAAATTCATGCGTATTATGTTGTATTGGATAGATTTATGTGATTTGCGATACTTTGAAACTGCTCAGAATGTGGTAATTCTGACTTATTTCAAACCTCATATAACTGCAGATAGCGCTCTGAAAACACGAAATATGATGTTTTGGTGATGGATTCATACATATTATGAGGTCTTGAATGAAAATATGAACTTTTTGATTGTGAAGATCTGCGCGGAAAATCGTGATTTCGACTTATTTCAAAGTTTGTAAAACTTCAAATAGCACTCTAAAAATACGAAATATAATGTATTCGCACTTTTGAAGCAAAATCTTGCTTCTGAGCAGATTAATAGAGTCAAAAATTTCTCAACGAGACTCAGAAAAAACGCAGATAACTCGCTGGAAACGCAAAATTTTGTGCATTTGAGGACGGCTCCATGCGTATTATGTTGTATTGGATAGATATATGTGATTTGCGATACTTTGAAACTGCTCAGAATGTGGTAATTTTGACTTATTTCAAACTTCATATAACTGCAGATAGCGCTCTGAAAACACGAAATATGATGTTTTTGTCGATAGATTCATACATATAATGAGGTCCTGAATATGAATATCAACTTTTTGATTGTGAAAATCTGCGCGGAAAAGCGTGATTTCGACTTATTCCAAAGTTTGTAAAACCGCTAATGGCACTCTAAAAACACGGAATATGATGTATTTGGTGCTAGATTCTGCCATATAACGCATTTTTGAAGCAAAATCTTTCTTCTGAGCAGATTCACAGAGTCAAAAATTTCTCAACGAGACTCAAAAAGAACGCTGATAACTCGCTGGAAACGCCAAATTTTGTGCATTTGAGAACGGATTCATGCGTATTATGTTGTATTGGATAGATTTATCTGATTTGCGATACATTGAAACTGCTCAGAATGTGGTAGTTTTGACTTATTTCAAACTTCATATAACTGCGGATAGCGCTCTGAAAACACGGAATATAATGTTTTTGTCGATAGACTTATACATATCATGAGGTCCTGAATAGAAATATGAACTTTTTGATTGTGAAAATCTGCGCGGAAAAGCGTGATTTCGACCTATTCCAAAGTTTGTAAAACTGCAAATAGCACTCTAAAAACAGGAAATATGATGAGTAGTAGATGGGGTCTTATGGCGCACCTCCTCCTCCTTTTTTCTTAGTTTTTTGCTGCATGTTTTTTAATCACAAACGCTTGTGATTGGTTGTTGTATGCGTAAGCCTCGCTTCTTTTCGCACGCCTTGTTTTTTAAACGCTTGTGATGGGTTGTAGTATGCGTAAGCCTCGCCCCTTTTCGCACGCCATATTCTGTTGCTGCTGCCATCTTTTGTCGAGTGGATAAAGCTTGTGATTGGCTGGCCATCTATTCACTAGTGGTTAATGCTTGTGATTGGTTGGCCATTTGCGCTGTCAACTATTATCGAGTGTGTGTGGGGGAAAAAGTTAGTATTTTCGTGGGGTTCACAGTTGCACGCAATTTTGTTGCTGCTGCCATCTATTGTCGAGTGGTTAAAGTTTGTGATTGGCTGGCCATCTATTCACTAGTGGTTAATGATTGTGATTGGTTGGCTATTTGCGCTGTCAACTATTATCGAGTGTGTGTGTGGGGAAAAAAGTTAGTATTCTTGTGGGGTTCACAGTTGCACGCCATTTTGTTGCTGCTGCCATCTATTGTCGAGTGGTTAAAGCTTGTGATTGGCTGGCCATCTATTAACTAGTGGTTAATGCTTGTGATTGGTTGGCTATTTGCGCTGTCAACTATTATCGAGTGTGTGTGTGTGGGGGAAAAAGTTAGTGCATACATTTTTGTGGGGTATTTTGAAAACATAATTTATCATTATACGTTGCTAAGTTTTAAGTAGTTTTTGTTGTCGAGTGGTTGAAGCTTGTGATGAGTTGGCCATTTGTTACCACTGCCATCTATTCACGAGTGGTTAATGCTTGTGAATGGTTAGCAATTGTAACCATAGAAATTAAACTTGGTTTGACTAAAAAACTTTTGATAAGCTTAGACTCTGTTCTTGAATATTACCATAAAATTTCCAATAAATTGTATTATTGACCTATTTTATTGGATGAGTTCGTTTCAATATAATCAAACTATACTTTACTAAGAAAGAAGAACCAATGGGTTCAAAAAAAGAAGAAAACCACCTGCTAAATACTTACCAACAGGTTTTGGTCTATTACTATATAATACGTTTTGTTTTTGGAGTATTCCTTCAACATTTAACTTTATATAAAATCAACTGCGCGTTTAACGATAAACATTATTATTATTTTTGTGAGAACAAAATATTATTAGCTGAATCTTAATTGGAGAATAACTGTGTAACAGCACACAAACTGTTTACTCCGGAATTAAAAAATTGAGAGCAAAAATTGATTGAGTGAAAAGACCACTTTGATTCAAACTACCAGTTGATTGAGTGAAAAGTCCACTTTGAATAAAACTACTAATGAACAATATATATATATATATATATATATATATATATATATATATATATATATATATATATATATATATATATATATATATATATATATATATAAGTTCATGTTTCTGTTTCACGAAATTTCATTACTTTTGGTTCATACTTTTACAGTTTTCATTTTTATCAAAAACAGCTAATTTTGAAGTAATTGGAAAAATTCAACAACATAGTTTTTATTATTTGCGCTATTTGGCTGGTTTCTTTGTGTAACACAATGTAATACATTGTTTTCAATATAATCACAAACGGAAATATATATATATATATATATATATATATATATATATATATATATATATATATATATATATATATATATATATATATATATATATATATATATACATATATATCAAAAATAATTCTGCTTTAATATGATACTGTATGTTTTATTATTTTATTATTTGCGCTATTTGGCTGGTTTCTTTGTGTAACACAAAGCGCATTTGGGGTGGAAAGCTACATCGTACAGTTTGCTTCAGGTGGACCTAAACTCTATGCATGAAGTGTTACCAAATGTTTAACCATAGATAATTTTAAAAATACACTTTTTAATTTATTGATTGAGTGGAAAGTCCACTTCGATTAAAACTACTAATGAACAATATATAAGTTTATGTTTCTGTTTTACGAATTTTATTACTTTTGGTTCATACTTCTACAGTTTTCATTTTTATTAAAAACAGCTAATTTTGAAGTAATTGGAAAAATTCAACTACATAGTTTTTATTATTTGCGCTATTTGGCTGGTTTTTTGTGTAACACAATGTAATACATGGTTTTCAATATAATCACAAACGGAAATATATATATATCAGAAATGATTCTGCTTTAATATGATACTGTATGTTTTATTAACAAACGGAAATATATATATCAGAAATGATTCTTCTTTGATATGATACTGTATGTTTTATTATTTTCTTTATTTGCGCTATTTGGCTAGTTTCTTTGTGTAACACAATGTAATACATTGTTTTCAATATAATCACAAACGGAAATATATATGTCAAAAATGATTCTGCTTTAATATGATACTGTATGTTTTATTATTGTTAAAATAGCTGTTGAAAACCAAAAAACATACGAAAAGAATGGGTGATGTAATGTGCGGTGGGTGTGGTACCACCAGATGTATTAGTCGACAACCTGTGCGCCCGTGTTTTGTTTCGAGCTCCTTCGTTTTTATCCACTTTTTATCCCTTCACAATTGAAAGCTTCTTTACCGCCCCCAAAAAAAAGGGATAATTCCTCCACTTCTCATTCATCATCATTTTCCATACAAACACTTCATTCTTGTTCTAATTAATTCAATTGTTTTACCAATAGTAAATTACGTAGATAAATATTGTGTGAAATTGTTTTTATTTGTTATGTTTAGAAGTACTTTTGGCAATTAACAGCACTCCAAAAAATAATATTTTTGCAAAAAACTACTGCTAGTTTTTTAAAAAATTTCAGCAGAATTTTTTATGCATGATAAATACTATATACCATCAAATTTTTGTTACAAAAGGTTTTAGTTACACCCTGTATATTAGCTGATTAAGTATTATCATTTGAAACTGTATTTTTGCAAAAAATTTATCACATGCATTATCTTTTAACTACCCATTTTTGTAGGCAGTCATCCTTCCTGTTTTATTCTGATAGTTAAATAATCAAAAAACTGGGGTGTTCGTTAAAATGTGTTTTTATAGATAGAAGATGTTTGTTTTTATTTGATAACTTCCCCTCCATATTTTTTGTTTCTATATAATTGTGAAAATAGTTGTTTTACTATCATAGTAAAAATGGAAAACATTTGTGTTTGTCTATTTTATTCGGGGTATAATGTGAGTTTAATATTGAACGGGGGTGCAAGAACCATAAATTTAGGACGAATGTGCGTTGATTGTAAGGAGTGGTTCCATGTGATTGCTGATATGACTGTGTAATGAGATCTATTATTACATATGTACAATTGTTTTTTTAAAGTTTTACATTCAATTGTAGGTTTTATGAATCCTACATTGGACACGAGGTTGTAATAGGGGGGTTCAATTTTTATTCGTATCACTGTAGCGTGTGCAATGAAGTTCTATTCGATATTATGAACTGCGAACAACATGATGCGTGAGGTGGTGAGTTTTTAACCATTTTTCAATTGATACTCTATAAATCGTTGTGACGGCAAATAACTTTGTTTTACACATTCAATGTTACGAAAAGTTTAGTTAAACTGTGTAAAAAGTTGGAAAATTACTCAAATATGAGAACTACATATAATGGTGGTTAAATGGAGGTTGTACAAACTGTTCAATTTTCTAGCTTTTTCATTTGCTCACCAAAATACATAAAAGGGTTTTGTTTCTTTTAATTCCTCTGTGTTCCGTTCATGGAATTACCTGTCAATCAGTCGCCACTATTCTTCCCGCCTTGAGCGCGATCTAGGCAAACTCCCATATTCATTTAGAAAATTCCTATTGTTCCAAATAACATTTGTTTAAGGGGCTATATAGCAAACCATGGACTAGTAAATAGTTTAATTTCACAAACAATTTGTCACAAATGGGCTTTACTTTTCGCACTAGTGATCAAACATTTTAACGGTTCTTTTTTTATTTTTAAAATCGCAAATGATCTACTAAAAACAAGCAATAAATTGTTTTTTGTTGGAATCTGGCTATAGTGTATTTGCGTGCGCTTCTTACAAATTATTTTGAAAAATAGAATAATTGCTTACAATTTTTAAGGCAATATTTTAATGCTTGTATATTTTTGTGGGTTTTTGTATTTACTGCAACAACCATTATACAACACTTTTCATGTTCTATTGAGTAAAATTTTTGGGGGTAAATATTTAAGACGTCTGTCACAAATATATTTTTTCTTTATTATTATGAGTCTGATACGCCTATGGTGTGATGTGTAAGTAGTGTTTTAAGTAGTACCGGTGATAAATTCAAAAAAGGAATCTTGCCGTGCTTGCTTAAAACAAAAGTGTAGCGAATAGTGATTTTAAGGAGGATAAGCATCATATGAAATAAGAACGGTGTCATTTAAATAGTTTTTTAGTAGTGTAAAGACTGTTCAAAATAGTGAGAGTGAAGTAACCTTGAGTGAACTGAGTAACATTTCCGAAATCGGTTGGGACGCGCGCGCGCTCAGGCAGAGCTAACAACCAGTGGCGGAACAGCGAGACAAATGAGTGCGGGATTCAGAGATCGCAGTGATTCAATAGAAAAGCGGAAAAGAGAAAAAATTGAACGGGATCAAGAATTAATTTTTAAAAAGAGTAAATTGATCGAGAGATCTCCAGCAAAACAAGATAGATATAAAGATACACAGAAAATGGAGGAATTGAAACAGCTAATGGTGGGTGTATCAGCGACTGTTACAGAGATAAAGGAACAAATAAATCAAAACCACGAAGAACTTGAGAAGGGAATAAATAAAAATACAATAGCAATAGAAAAATTGAAGGAGGAACATAAAATTAAAGAGTTAGTATGGACACAAGAAAAAGAGGTAATGAAAAAAGAAATTCTCTTTCTACAGAAGAGGCTGGAAGATCAAGATAAGCGGAGCAGAATCAATAATATAGTAATTAAAGGATTGAATACAGAAGGAAGAAAACCTAAAATTATAATAAGTGAACTACTGAGAAAAGATTTGGGAATAAACTGTGTAATCAAATCAACCGTAGAGATAAAAAGTGGAAAAGATACACCAATACTGGTTGCAGAGCTCGAAGACAGTGATGACAAAATTAAAATCATGCAAAATAAAAATAAGCTCAAAGGGAAAAGTATATATATAGAAAATGATTGGACGAAAAGTGAGAGACAGATGCACTATGTCATAAGAAGAAAAGCAGTGGAGGAGAGGAAAAACAATAGAAATCCCAAAATCTACTTTAATAAGTTAGTGGTCGGAGACACACAATATGTATGGGACACAGAAACGGAAGATTTAGTGGAAAAGAATGGTGAGAAAAAAGAAAGAACAAATGGAACCATGAATGCAAAAAACTCAAAAAACTAAAAAATAGAAACCAGGCAGTATTTAAACCTAGAACAACTACGCAAAGAAACGGACACTCGAACACAAACTTGAGGAATAAACTGGAAATAACTTTGGCAACATGGAATGTGCGGGGAACAAACACACCAGGGGCATATAAAAATCTAGGAAAGGCTCTTCAAAAATATAGAGTAGACATAGCTGCTATTCAAGAAACAAAACAGAAGGATAATGATATTTTTGAAATGGAAGACTATGTTGTTTTTAATAGCGGTTTTGATACAAAACATTTTGGTACGGGCTTTATGATTAATGAAAAGATGAAAGATTCAGTGGTGGAATTTATGCCAGTTTCAGATAGATTATGCAAGATAAGAGTTAGGGGAAAATTCAGGAAGATAAGTATAGTGAATGTCCACGCTCCCACAAATGAAAAAGATGAGGAAGAAAAAGATGCTTTTTACGACGAACTAATGAGGACAATCAACGAAATTCCTGCGTTTGATGTCAAGATTATTATTGGAGATATGAATGCTAAAATTGGAAGAGAAGAATGCTATAAAGATATCACGGGTGGAAATAGCAAACATGATTTCACAAATGAAAACGGAATGAAGATGGTGGAATTTGCTTTAGAAATGAACATGAGAATTAGCAGCACAGCATTTCAAAGAAAAGAAATTCATAAAGGTACTTAGACCTCACCGTGCGGAAGGTACTGCAATCAAATTGACCACTTGATGATAGAAAGAAAACATGTGAAGATAATAAAAGATATTAGAAGCAGGAGGGGCGCAGAAGGGGATACTGATCACTTTTTGGTCACAGTCAAATTAAAACAAAGAATCCCTGTAAAACCCAGAAAGAATAAAATAGGAATGAGAAGATATAATGTCCAGTTGCTACAAATGAAAGATATAAAAAAGAAATATAGTGAACGAGTTGAAAAGAGTCTGAAAGAGAAAAAAATGAGCACAAATAGTATAAATGAAGCAAGGAAAGAAATGGAAAAAATAGTAGGTGAGGTATCGGAAGGGTTACTAGAAGAGTCTAAGAGGAAAGAATCCAGAAACTGGTTCGACGAGGAATGCAAAGAGACCATGGCCATGAAAAATCTAGCCAGAGAGAAATGTATACAAAATAATAGTACGGAGAATAAAAAGAGCTATACTGAAAAGAAGAGCAATTTCAAAGCAATTTGTAGAAGAAAGAAGAGAGAAATGATGGAAGAAAAATTGAGACAAATTGAAGAGAACTATAAAAACAGGGTTATACGGAATTTTTATCAAGACGTGAAGAAACAAAAGACTGGGCACCAACAAAAATCAGTTTATTGCAAAGACAGAGAAGGGCAACTTGTCACAGGTGAAGATAAGGTAGATAGATGGGAGGAATATTTCAATGAACTACTTAATGAAGGAGGTGAAACACAGGTCGAATATAGGACTACGGAAACTGTTACTGATGGAGAGCAATGTGAACCACCAACAAATGAGGAAATTCTTAGAATACTCCATAATCTAAAAAACAATAAAAGCCCAGGAGAAAATGGTCTCTCAGCAGAAATATTTAGAAATGGTGGCTATCAATTGCAACAAGAGCTATGCGAACAAGTTCAGAATGTATGGAGAAAAGAAGAAATGCCAGATAGATGGAGAGAAGCGGTAATCTGTCCCATACTTAAAAAAGGTGATCGAACAGTTTGTTCAAATTATAGAGGGATTGCTTTATTAGACACTGTATATAAAATTCTGACAATAGGTATCAGAAATAGACTAGAAGAAACGGTAGAAGAAATTATAGGTGATTATCAAGCTGGATTCCGCAGGAATAGATCCACCATGGATCAAATTTTCACCATCAAGCAAATAGTGGCAGATAGCTATAAACATAAGCTACCTATGCATATCCTGTTCATAGATTTCAAGCAGGCCTATGACTCGATCAAAAAGGATAAGCTGTATGAAATCCTGAGAGAGCTCAAAGTACCCGAAAAATTGGTGAGGCTTATAGAAATGACACAAAATGGAAATAAGTGCAAAGTGGCAGCTGACGGAATATTATCCAACAGTTTTGAAGTTAAAAGAGGCCTGAGGCAGGGGGATCCAATTTCACCTATGCTATTTAACCTCGTCCTAGAATGGGTGGTAAGAAAAGCTCATATCTACAGTAGAGGTCTGCTGTATAGGAAGAAACACCAAATTTTAGCATATGCGGATGATTTGAGTATTATGGCCAGAACAAAACAAGAATTGGTGAATATCTTCTTGAGATTAGGGAAAATTTCCGAAGAAGTGGGACTCAAAGTGAATGTAGATAAAACAAAATATATGATAGTAGGAGGAGAGCAAGAAACAGGAATCACAAACTTAAAAGTGAAAATTGACAAAGGGCAAGAATATAACTGTGAGAAGGTGGAATGTTTCACATATTTAGGGGTAGTCATAACGAACAATAATGAAGAAGGGACAGAGATTGAAACGAGGATAAAGAAAGGGAACAGAAGTGCGGGTGCTTTAAACGGTTTCTTAAGGTCAAAGAAAATATCTTGGACAGTGAAAGTAAGAGTATATAAAACAGTAATAAGACCAACAGTGCTGTATGGGTGTGAACTGTGGACATTAAAACAAAGTGACATTAAAAAACTGGAAATATGGGAGAGGAAAATTTTGAGAAAAATATACGGAGGTAGGAAAGAAGGAGACATAGTAAGACGTAGGACAAATATAGAAAAAATGAACTTATATGGTGACTATAGTATAACGGAAATAATTAAGGCACAAAGATTAAGGTGGTGGGGACATGTTATGCGGATTCCGGAAGAGAGAGCAGTCAGAGCAGCTCTTAAAGGAAGGGACAACATCAAGAAGAAAAGAGGGCGTCCAAAGGAAGAGTGGTGTGATTCGGTGATGAAGGACATCGAACTATTAAGTATAAAAAAGTGTGAAACGGTAGCTAGGGACAGAGGACAGTGGAGACAGATATGTCAACAAGCCATTGGTCTTTTCGGCCTGCAGAGCTGATTTATTATTATTATTATTATTATGAGTACTATTTGAAGCTGTGTTGAATTAGGAAGACATATTTTTTTCCAAAAATATATTAACTTTCAACACATTTACAACCTACAACTTGATCTGTACCTGTTAAATTTGTTTAACTAATGAGTGGATTTAGAATGATTGAAACTGGACGTTATTATTGTGAATAAACAAGTAGTTATATTTTATTCTTGTATACTTTCATAACTCACCAGAAAAACACCATGTCACCCGCCATTACACAACACTACTTACTCTGCACCTACGCAATACGAATCTCTGATTTGGTCATGACATCTTCGCGAACAGCGCATTTTTTAAACCAACTTTTGTGTAATCTATAGTATAATCTTTAACAGACGCTGCACTATTTGCTTTAGATATATCTCGTTTGAGCTGTGCTCGTGCTTCATGAGAAGCGTAAGGACTCTCACCCTTATCTATAATTTCCTTGATTTTTGCTTGATCTTCTCATTTTAATAGAGAAAAAAATTCAATTTCTCTGCAACTGTTGGGAATGTGCTCCACGAAAAAGCAGGCAAAGTATGAAATACAAAAGTGGTTCACTTTTCAATTATGCAGTTGATTCATTTTCTTGAGTTATTTTTAAAAGCCATGGCAGTTATTGCTTTTTTACATGTTTGTTTATATATGCCCCTTCTACACTACCCCTGGTAACAACGCCTGCTGCCAATTTTGTGAAGAATTTTTGACATTAATTCTTGAAATCTAGTATGTTTGCGTACGTTTTCTACAAATTATTCAGTTGATTCATTTTCTTGAAATATTTTTAGAAAAAAAGCCGTGGTAGTTATTGCTTTTTTACATGTTTGTTTATATATATCTCTTTTTGCCTGAGGACGGAAAAATTAACAATTGCGTGGCGCTCTTATTTTCTGTTTTATCTAGAGCTAGCTTATGTAGCGTCCAGTGAATTTACGCTCTCTACTTGAAGTTCGCAGGATCTTCGCTCTGAATCTACCCACCAGGTTCTCCGGATCGCCGATCAGGAGAAAATTGTCTCGCTCCCCAGCTGGATGACCAAACTTAACAACTGGATCATTACTGCTGACCACTCCCTATATTAAAACGCGTTCTGGATCATATCTTTCCTTTTCTACTCCAATTAAGCTTGCTTCGGCTGAGTGCTGCATTTATATTCAGGCGGGATGGAAGTAGAATTTGACATATAGGTTTAATAATATCTTTTCTCATATTATTTCAAAGGTATTTTTTCGAAACTCTATGAATTGTTTTTGCTCATCCCAAATGACTTGCTAACGGTTCATCATGATTACTATACAAAATTTTCTATGAGTACTACATGGTCTCATGTTTATTGAGTAAAATTTTAATTTACATATAAAATATAACAGAAAAGAATAACATAAGGTGTTTACTTCAGATGTAAAATTTACATTAATTCTTGAAATTTAGTATGTTTGCGTACGCTTCTACAAATTATACAGAAAAGTAGAAATAAAGCTAGTGGTCAGTTCTTTGAACCACTTGGTCCTATTTGTCTGTTCTGGAACCATTCACGGGGTAGGTGTCACCACACGCCATCAGCTGATTAATTCTTCAGAAGTTTCTGAACGAAGGATTTCATGAACGTATAAGCGGCCACCATCGCATAAAAGGGAAGATTTTACTTGCCTACTTTTCCTATAGACACAAATACTCATTTTAAAAAATGTTTTCAATTTAAATGACGCGCTTCTATCAGGTTATACAAGAAGCAGAATCATTGCTTACACCTTCCAAAGGGGATTAGTTCACGTTCAAGTGTGAATTAGAGCTGATAGTCAGTTTTGACAAAAACTCTCTTACTTCAGATGTAAAATGGTAATCAAGTGTTGAAAATAGCTTTATTGGTTCAAACTGTTAATATATGTTCTAAAAAAGGACGAAGGATCCCATAAACGTATAAGCGACCACCATCGCATAAAAGGGAAGATTTTGGTTCGGCTCGCTAAATAGCTCCTAAAATCTCTTAATAATTATATTTTTCAAATAGAGTACAACACAAACTTACCAAAATCTTCTTCAGTTTCATCTAAAGCAACATTCGAATCAATGTCCAAAATGTCACTTCGATCTTCATTCAGTTGATGTTCTTCTTTATTTTCGGCAGTACATCGACTACCATACAACGTTTCCTCTCTGCGGTTTCGTCTAAAGCATTTGAAACAGATGAATATATGTTTTTTCTGGAAAATAATATGTGTGCATATGTTGTTTTCTACAAATTATACAGAAAAGTAGAAATAAAGCTAGTGGTTACTTCTTTGAACCACTTGGTCCTATTCGCCTGTTCTGGAACCACTCACGAGATAGGTATCCCCACACGCCATCAGCTGATTAATTCTTCAGAAGTTTCTGGACGACGGATTTCATGAACGTATAAGCGTAAACTTAATTTAAGTACCTGTAAAATGACAATGGTCCCTAACTTTTTTATCTACTATTTTTATTTGGTACAATCATTGTCAGAGGAACTGATCGAATTCAAAATGGAAGCTCCCCGCCAGAGTAATTTTTGAAAAGCCGTGGCAGTTATTGCTTTTTACATGTTTGTTATATATATATATATATATATATATATATATATATATATATATATATATATATATATATATATATATATATATATATATATATATATATATATATATATATATATATATATATATATATATATATATATATATATATATATATATATATATATATATATATATATATATATATATATCATGAACGTATAAGCGGCCACCATCGCATAAAAAGGGGAAGATTTTACACTACAAAAAATGGTATTAGAAGAAAATATAAAACCTGAAAAAATTAAATATAAAAACATACGACAAACCAAAATGCACGAAGTTGTTACACGCGTTGAAGCAAAAAAATTCAAAACAACATCTTGTGAAAGAAAATTCAGCAAGCACAATTCTGTTCCTTACGGATACAAAAAATCTAGTTTGCATAAAATATAAAATGAATTTACGACGAAAATGTTTTTGTTATATGTTTTAGAGTGAAATAAATAATCCTACTAGTAATTCAAGCACGCTAATTATTTAAAAAATATTTTATACCTACTTTTAGAAATAAGAATTGTAATTATAGGGTATGAGTTGGATTTTTGAATTTTTATATTCTTTAGTTTATTTTTATAAAAATTTTATTTAGAATAAAAACCAAAAACGTTATAATAAAATATAAAAACAATATTGCTTTTTTAACAGTAACCATTATATGAATATAGTTAATTTTTTGGAAATAGTTTTTCATTAGTAGCAAGTAATTTAAGTACGCTAATTATTTTAAAATATTTATACATATTTTAGAAAATAAGAATTGTAGTTTTATTGAAAATGAAAGCCAAAAACGTTATAATAAAAATATAAAAACAATATTGCTTTTTAACAGTAACCATCATATGAATATAGTTAATTTTTGGAAATAGTTTTTATTAGTAGCAAGTAATTTAAGTACGCTTATTATTTTTAAAAATATTTATACATATTTTAGAAATAAGAATTGTAATTATAGAATATGAGTTAAGTTTTTTGAATTTTTTATATCCTTGAGTTTTTATTTTTATAAAAATTTTATTTACAATAAAATATAAAACAATATTACTTTTTTTTTAACAGTAACCATTATATGAATATAGTTAGTTTTTAGCAATAGTTATTATTAGTAGCAATTATGTAAATATTTGGCTTTTTGTTAATTTTGATAATTTTTCAATTGATACTGTCTGAATAGTGAAAGGAAAACATTATTTTTGTTTTTATTAGTAGGATACCCCCTTCGCTAGCTATATTTTCGAATAGCTACTCAGCGAGAGCCTACGAGAAGGTGGGGGCTTATTCTCGCCAGGATAGGTGGGAGTAGGGGATATTGAGAGGAGAATGTTAGTAAAATTGTTTCTAGAAAGATAATTATTATATCGATTTCAAAACCCTTTAAGTCAAATTCAAATTATTTTAAATTATTGAATTATTTTCTATTTGGGGGGCAGCATTAGAATGATTCACTTACTACAAATTTAACTGGTACATGAATTTTGCTGATTGGTTTTTATGCGTAGGCAAATTTAAGGAAAATTGATTATTGTTTAAGCAATTATTCTGCTTTTTGTATAACCTGTTTTTGCATGCATATGCTTATTAATTAAAGAGACAGTATGAGTGTAGGAGTTTCCTTTCAAAGCACCGTTGAAATGAGTAAGCTTGTGCACGAAAACTTATTACCAAGCCAAATTGTGGAAAATTATACCATTAACAGAGAATGTAGCTCCAGTTGTATTAAGTAAAGTTGGAATAAGATTCAAAAACGTATTGTTTATTGTGTAAACAATTATTTTGCTTCTTGTATAACCTGTTTTTGCATGCATATGCTTATTAATTAAAAACAATATGTGAGTAGGAGTCTTCTTTCAAGGAATTCGACTAT
Source organism: Dromius quadrimaculatus (assembly GCA_963989225.1). Lineage (NCBI taxonomy): Eukaryota > Metazoa > Arthropoda > Insecta > Coleoptera > Carabidae > Dromius > Dromius quadrimaculatus. The sequence continues at coordinate 200,149 of CAXDIG010000281.1, read as the reverse complement.
CAGCTTCAATTTAAAGAGACATAAAACCTGGCACAGGTTGAAATGAGCAAGCTTGTGCACGAAAATTTTATTACCAAGTCAAATTGTAGAAAATTAACAAAGAATATAGCTCCAATTGTATTAGGTGAAGTTGAAATAAAATTCGATAAACGTATTGTTTATTGAGTAAGCAATTATTCTGCTTCTTGTATAACCTGTTTTTTGTATGCATATGCTTGTTAATTAAAAACAGTATGAGAGCAGGAGTCTTTTTTCAAAGACCCGATCGTTAATATATCAATTTCCTGAGAATTCTTATAATAAAATTGAACGAGATATTTGTCAGTTTGAGAAAAGATGTGGGTAATTATTCTGCTTCTTGTATAACTTGTTTTTGCATGCATATGTTTATCATTCGAAACGATATGTGAGTTGGGGTCTTCTTCTAAAAACCGACCAGAAGATTTAATTAACGGTAAAAATAAACTAATATCTCAGAAGGTGTAAGAAATTATTTTGCTCTTTTATAACCTGTCAAAAAACGCATGGAAATATACTGTAACCTAATTTACAGTATTGTTGAAGAAACATTACATCGCTTTTATATAGTAAATTCATTTCTCGAAATATGTCAAATCAGTCGAGAACATTACTAAATTTTTTCGATGGGCGGGGCAACGTTATACGATACAGTACGAAAGACTCAGCCCAGACAACAGAGATAAATTCAAGCGTCTGAACCTAGTAATGAATCATCTGGGGTTATTTAACGGCCCGAACCAAAAATCTTCCCTTTTATGCGATGGTGGCCACTTATACATTCATAAAATCCGTCGTCCAGAAACTTCTGAAGAATTAATCAGCTGTTGGCGTGTGGGGGCACCTACCACGTGAATGGTTCCTGAGCAGACGGATAGGACCAAGTGCTTCAAAAAAAACTAACCACTAGCTTTATTTTCTACTTTTCTGTATAGTTTGTAGAAAACGTACGCCATACAGATTTATGGCGAGTAGTTTGGACAAATTATCATCATATTTGGATAGCTCTGAAAAAGTAATCACAAAGTCTTTGTGCAATCCAGAAATGGAATTCGATTCACTAACAAAGAAAGGAATTTCCCCCTACGAATATATAAAAAGTAAGACTGGAGAAATTGAAATACTAGATATAGTTACAACTCCACCTGAATCGATTGATCCAACAAAATACCTGAGAGTAGTTGACCAAAACAAGCTATCAACTGCAACGCGATAGTGGAAAAGCTCTCAGTAAGATTCTATATTTAAAAGTGAGTTAGTTAACAAGTTGTATGTTGTAAATGTGTTTAAAGTTAATATGCTTTTTGAACAAAAATATTTCTTCTTTATTCAACACAGCTTCAAATAGTGCTCATAATGCAAAAAATTCAGGCGTAAGTAATTATTCTGCTTTTGTATAGCCTGTTCCGCATGTATATGTTTTATTTATTTGAAAACAGTATGTGTGGCGAGAGTTTTTTCAAAAAACTGACTACCAGCTTTAATTCACACCTGAACATAAACTAATCCCCTTTGAAAGGTGTAAGCAATGATTCTGCTTCTTGTATAACCTTATAGAAGCGCGTGCAAATATACTATGATCATTTAAATTGAAAACATTTTTAAAATAAGTGTTTGTGTTGATAGGAAGAGTAAGCAAGTAAAATCTTCCCTTTTATGCGATGGTGGCCGCTTATACGTTCATGAAATCCGTCGTCCAGAAACTTCTGAAGAATTAATCAGCTGATGGCTTCACACCTGAACATAAACCTATGCCCTTTGGAAGGTGTAAGCAATGATTCTGCTTCTTGTATAACCTGATAGAAGCGCGTGCAAATATAGTATGATCATTTAAATTGAAAACATTTCCAAAATGAGTGATTGTGTTGTGATAGGGAAAAGTAAGCAAGTAAAATCTTCCCCTTTTTATGCGATGGTGGCCGCTTATACGTTCATGATATATATATATATATATATATATATATCATGAACGTATAAGCGGCCACCATCGCATAAAAAGGGGAAGATTTTACTCGCTTACTTTTCCCTATCACAACACAATCACTCATTTTGGAAATGTTTTCAATTTAAATGATCATACTATATTTGCACGCGCTTCTATCAGGTTATACAAGAAGCAGAATCATTGCTTACACCTTCCAAAGGGCATAGGTTTATGTTCAGGTGTGAAGCCATCAGCTGATTAATTCTTCAGAAGTTTCTGGACGACGGATTTCATGAACGTATAAGCGGCCACCATCGCATAAAAGGGAAGATTTTACTTGCTTACTCTTCCTATCAACACAAACACTTATTTTAAAAATGTTTTCAATTTAAATGATCATAGTATATTTGCACGCGCTTCTATAAGGTTATACAAGAAGCAGAATCATTGCTTACACCTTTCAAAGGGGATTAGTTTATGTTCAGGTGTGAATTAAAGCTGGTAGTCAGTTTTTTGAAAAAACTCTCGCCACACATACTGTTTTCAAATAAATAAAACATATACATGCGGAACAGGCTATACAAAAGCAGAATAATTACTTACGCCTGAATTTTTTGCATTATGAGCACTATTTGAAGCTGTGTTGAATAAAGAAGGAATATTTTTGTTCAAAAAGCATATTAACTTTAAACACATTTACAACATACAACTTGTTAACTAACTCACTTTTAAATATAGAATCTTACTGAGAGCTTTTCCACTATCGCGTTGCAGTTGATAGCTTGTTTTGGTCAACTACTCTCAGGTATTTTGTTGGATCAATCGATTCAGGTGGAGTTGTAACTATATCTAGTATTTCAATTTCTCCAGTCTTACTTTTTATATATTCGTAGGGGAAAATTCCTTTCTTTGTTAGTGAATCGAATTCCATTTCTGGATTGCACAAAGACTTTGTGATTACTTTTTCAGAGCTATCCAAATATGATGATAATTTGTCCAAACTACTCGCCATAAATCTGTATGGCGTACGTTTTCTACAAACTATACAGAAAAGTAGAAAATAAAGCTAGTGGTTAGTTTTTTTTGAAGCACTTGGTCCTATCCGTCTGCTCAGGAACCATTCACGTGGTAGGTGCCCCCACACGCCAACAGCTGATTAATTCTTCAGAAGTTTCTGGACGACGGATTTTATGAATGTATAAGTGGCCACCATCGCATAAAAGGGAAGATTTTTGGTTCGGGCCGTTAAATAACCCCAGATGATTCATTACTAGGTTCAGACGCTTGAATTTATCTCTGTTGTCTGGGCTGAGTCTTTCGTACTGTATCGTATAACGTTGCCCCGCCCATCGAAAAAATTTAGTAATGTTCTCGACTGATTTGACATATTTCGAGAAATGAATTTACTATATAAAAGCGATGTAATGTTTCTTCAACAATACTGTAAATTAGGTTACAGTATATTTCCATGCGTTTTTTGACAGGTTATAAAAGAGCAAAATAATTTCTTACACCTTCTGAGGTATTAGTTTATTTTTACCGTTAATTAAATCTTCTGGTCGGTTTTTAGAAGAAGACCCCAACTCACATATCGTTTCGAATGATAAACATATGCATGCAAAAACAAGTTATACAAGAAGCAGAATAATTACCCACATCTTTTCTCAAACTGACAAATATCTCGTTCAATTTTATTATAAGAATTCTCAGGAAATTGATATATTAACGATCGGGTCTTTGAAAAAAGACTCCTGCTCTCATACTGTTTTTAATTAACAAGCATATGCATACAAAAAACAGGTTATACAAGAAGCAGAATAATTGCTTACTCAATAAACAATACGTTTATCGAATTTTATTTCAACTTCACCTAATACAATTGGAGCTATATTCTTTGTTAATTTTCTACAATTTGACTTGGTAATAAAATTTTCGTGCACAAGCTTGCTCATTTCAACCTGTGCCTGGTTTTATGTCTCTTTAAATTGAAGCTGATAGTCGAATTCCTTGAAAGAAGACTCCTACTCACATATTGTTTTTAATTAATAAGCATATGCATGCAAAAACAGGTTATACAAGAAGCAAAATAATTGTTTACACAATAAACAATACGTTTTTGAATCTTATTTCAACTTTACTTAATACAACTGGAGCTACATTCTCTGTTAATGGTATAATTTTCCACAATTTGGCTTGGTAATAAGTTTTCGTGCACAAGCTTACTCATTTCAACGGTGCTTTGAAAGGAAACTCCTACACTCATACTGTCTCTTTAATTAATAAGCATATGCATGCAAAAACAGGTTATACAAAAAGCAGAATAATTGCTTAAACAATAATCAATTTTCCTTAAATTTGCCTACGCATAAAAACCAATCAGCAAAATTCATGTACCAGTTAAATTTGTAGTAAGTGAATCATTCTAATGCTGCCCCCCAAATAGAAAATAATTCAATAATTTAAAATAATTTGAATTTGACCTAAAGGGCTTTGAAATCGATATAATAATTATCTTTCTAGAAACAATTTTACTAACATTCTCCTCTCAATATCCCCTACTCCCACCTATCCTGGCGAGAATAAGCCCCCACCTTCTCGTAGGCTCTCGCTGAGTAGCTATTCGAAAATATAGCTAGCGAAGGGGGTATCCTACTAATAAAAACAAAAATAATGTTTTCCTTTCACTATTCAGACAGTATCAATTGAAAAATTATCAAAATTAACAAAAAGCCAAATATTTACATAATTGCTACTAATAATAACTATTGCTAAAAACTAACTATATTCATATAATGGTTACTGTTAAAAAAAAAGTAATATTGTTTTATATTTTATTGTAAATAAAATTTTTATAAAAATAAAAACTCAAGGATATAAAAAATTCAAAAAACTTAACTCATATTCTATAATTACAATTCTTATTTCTAAAATATGTATAAATATTTTTAAAAATAATAAGCGTACTTAAATTACTTGCTACTAATAAAAACTATTTCCAAAAATTAACTATATTCATATGATGGTTACTGTTAAAAAGCAATATTGTTTTTATATTTTTATTATAACGTTTTTGGCTTTCATTTTCAATAAAACTACAATTCTTATTTTCTAAAATATGTATAAATATTTTAAAATAATTAGCGTACTTAAATTACTTGCTACTAATGAAAAACTATTTCCAAAAAATTAACTATATTCATATAATGGTTACTGTTAAAAAAGCAATATTGTTTTTATATTTTATTATAACGTTTTTGGTTTTTATTCTAAATAAAATTTTTATAAAAATAAACTAAAGAATATAAAAATTCAAAAATCCAACTCATACCCTATAATTACAATTCTTATTTCTAAAAGTAGGTATAAAATATTTTTTAAATAATTAGCGTGCTTGAATTACTAGTAGGATTATTTATTTCACTCTAAAACATATAACAAAAACATTTTCGTCGTAAATTCATTTTATATTTTATGCAAACTAGATTTTTTGTATCCGTAAGGAACAGAATTGTGCTTGCTGAATTTTCTTTTACAAGATGTTGTTTTGAATTTTTTTGCTTCAACGCGTGTAACAACTTCGTGCATTTTGGTTTGTCGTATGTTTTTATATTTAATTTTTTCAGGTTTTATATTTTCTTCTAATACCATTTTTTGTAGTGTTTTGAAATTAACTTTATTGCTAACCTCGTGTGTTATGGAAATCCCTTTTACTTTACAAACTTCTATAAATTTATTTCTTGTGGGCTGGTAAACAACGTATGCATAGAGTTTAGGTCCACCTGAAGCAAACTGTACGATGTAGCTTTCCTCCCCAAATTCGCTAAGCTCATTCGTCATATCTCCAACATAATTGCCGAGTGGGGGCTCATATTCACCCTTTTTCGAAATATATATAACAGAGTCTGTATCATAATGCAAAACACGCTCTTTCAGCTTCTCCAAATAACTATAAAGCTTAAGCCGGGCCTGAGCTGCTGTGTATGCAGCCAAACATACATTGACGGTTGATAAAGGAGTGAGCGTTTCTTCCGTATTCTCGTATGTTATTATAAGTGTACTATCGTTTACAATAAGTACGTTGTTCACTACTATACTTTGGTCGTGCATTATATTGAAAAATTCATCTGGTTGATTTATTATTTTAGCTTGTGGTTGATTTTCTCTCTGCCCCAACTGTCCCCAGAACGAGTTCAAAATTAATTTTGCAAGCTGCCTCAACCCAGCGTTTTTCAAAATCTCTCCACTCTCCAAAATTATACCTTCCTCGCTCAAAAATTCTTCAATATATTTCAATTTTTCTTCTTCTGACACACAAGTTAGGGGCCAGCCAGTTGCCTGCACTTTTATTCTCAAAAATTTGTTCATCATATCGGTGAATAAACCTCCTGTTTTTTTATTAACATTGTACTGTTCTATATCATAAGACCATATTTCAAATATACAGGTTATAGTATACCCCATTTCGACCGCTTTCCGTACCTCATCTATAACTCATGTTCCTGTTATCGCCCTATCTTTTGCGCTGTGAGCACATTCTTCGTTTGTCATTAACAAAGAGCATGCGTAACAAAGTGAAAACAATAATTTATTGTTTAATTTTATAGGGAGAACAGGGTGGTATAAGTTTTGCGGGGGTAGTACTGTGCATTTTATTAACCCATCAATGTTTGATATATCTTTCGGGCAATCTTCGCCGACATAAACTTTTGGATGGCCCCTAGGGTATTTTCCATATTCACAAATATAGGGGTAAAGCGAGCATATATCGATGTATTTTATTTGCTCTCCCTCTTTACATTCATAGTATGTTTTTGTGTTTCCTGTACGACCTCCATAAAACGCATCACGCGGGTTTAGAGGGGGTATTATTAAAAGCGGGTGGGAGTTGACATAGTCCTTTATATTTTTGTTTGAATTAAGCGCAGCGCGAAAGTCGCACTCCCACATTTGAATTATCTCATACTCCCGCAATTTTATTTGGTTTATTTTATTTACTGTTGAATCATAACGCTGATTGAGAGTTGATTTAGGATCGTCATGTAGGGGTTTATCTCTATTGTGTTTTATGCAGTGGTGGCCATGATAATAACACCCGTGGAATTCAAACACTTGTCTGGTTTCTTCACAATACCCATCAACCTTGTACAATGCTACCTTAACTTCTTTCTGATTTCCAGCGTGTAAAATTTTTATATTACGCTTGTGCTCCTACCAAAAAAGCCATTGCAGCCCTATTCTAGACTGATTATCGCTAAAGCGGTACCCACCATTAGGTATTATACCAATTGTTTCAGGTTTCAAAAAATTTCGCCTGAACACTTTATTACATGCAGATGCAATAGTGCACGCCTCCGTAAATGGACATACATTCCCTGTGCTAAGCATTTGTTCCCTGAATTTGAGGCATGCTTGAGCTAAAATATCTACATCCGAAACACAATATTGGACAAGATCGCGCTGCATATTAAATTCTTCATTTTTATGTGCCTCATACCATTCTAAAAATTTGATTCTATCAGACGATTTCATTGCGTTAGGGTTATAATATGGAATATCTGGTAACGGGCCTGTGTAATTTGTGTTTGCCAGTGTGTTAAACAAATGTGGAAAATATCTTTTCTTGAAATTATTACCAAGTCCAAATGCATTTGGTAGTTTTGAAAGCGGCATAGGAAAATAATTGAGGGAGTCAAGGAATCTAATTCTCCCAATTTGCATTAAAAGAATTTTCGTTCCCCTCATAATAAGTTTTGGTTTGGCATTTAATTTTGTTAGTATATGATTCAATAAAAACTGATGATCAAATGCTTGCCCGTTATGAGCTGAAACAGCAACGTTTTTAAATTTTCTGTAAGCCTCAAACAAATAAATTATGAAACCTTCAATCACTTTGTTTTTCAGTATTTGCAGCCGTACTCCACATTTTCCACAAATTTCTTCGTTTTTATTCATGCAAACATGACAAAATTGTTTAAAAACACACAAATTTGACTCATGCTCAACTTCTAACTCGTTAATGACCTTCTCCTGACGTATTTCTAAATCGTAAAAAACAAATAGAAAATCTTCGACTTTTGGGGTGCCATAATCAGGCTGCATGTAGCATAAATGATTCAAGGGAACATGTTTGTGACAAATTTTACAAAGAAACTCGTCACAATAATGCATTCTATCTGCTTTTATAAATTTTTTGCAAAACTTACACTGTTTTACCAAACTACATAACGACCTGCCTCCTGGGGTAGTAGGTTTTTCATGATTTTCCAAACATTTTGCACTATTAAACCAGCGATTGCAATTACGGCATTGCATTTTAACTCCCAGGGAGCATGTTGGAATTCGTTGACACCCCGGACAGGTGTTTTTACACCTATGTCCATCTTTATTTGTGTAGGGGTAGTGGCATTTCTCGCAGTAATAAGAGCAACAGAAAACTCCAGTCAGTGATGCTATAACGTTATAATGATTTTGATGTAATAATAAATTTAGTGTATTATTTCCCTCTGAACCTTCAAATACAACATCACGGCCATTATTCCCATACCCGTACACACATATTCTGTATTTACCATCAAGGTAGCTCTGGAGTTTATTTAGCTCTTCGATCCCCGCTCCATCCTCAGGTATAACAACACCAGCGGCTTGTAACAGTTGGGTTGCTCTAACTAATTGTAATTTTCCTGTGTCTTTTTGAATTTTTATAATCAGGGTCTCTTTCTAATCTAGCCATAGCAACAACCAAAGCGCGTTGAAGGCAAAGATTATCATTGTTATTAATTACAATAACACTCCTACTTTTATTACATGCTTTGTCAAAAGTCGAATACATATTTACTTTTCTTTTTTTCCCTTACCCTTGGGCATTCGCACTATTGTTACACCTGAAAATATAATAATATTAAAAACCCTTATTCATAACAAAAAAAATATTTCTTTACCAAGGCAAAACGTATCGGTGTCTAGCCCCGACGAGTTCGATTGAAATATTCCAGCCAAAACATTCCAAACATCATCAACGGTCACATTTGACGCGTCCTCAAAGTTCTTCCAACCTTGGCCTCGTTCAAAATTCTTACTACAAAACGTGAAACCAACTTTGTCTGTTGGCTCCAAATCAGCTGTAGCGTACAAAATTACATCCTCAACACCTTTTCTAACCCAGTTAACAGAGTTTTCTCCCTCAGGAATAGAATTCAATTTAAACTCTATCGTCCTACCCATCAGGTTAAAGCGTTTCACTTTTCTCACCAAGTCTTTTAAAATAGTAAATTTATACATTATTTAAAAATTTTAAAAAATGTTGTGTTTATTAATCAGCCACCTTTTCACGGTAATCGAATAAAAACTAATTAGATCACTATATAAGCTCCCCAATTTATACTTATTATTAAAAAAAGGGGAGGGGAGAAAGTAATTGAATATATTCCGTGCTTAAATTAAGGCGTTCTGCGCAGCAAGAGAAAAAACCCGTTAAAAGAGTAAGTTTTTGATAAGAATACATCTTAATCTATCTTAAAATGCTGATGCAATTTCCTAAAAGCTACGCAACACTCACATATTATTTTTAAAATAAAAATACCAAAATTTTTTACTTATTAAAACAGCGATTATTCACCCGTTTGCACAAATTATTTGTACCTATTATTGAAAAGTGAGAAGTAATTTGATACATTCTACGCTTAAATTAAGGCATTTTTCGTAGTTAAGAATGAAAACAGTTAAAATTAATCAATTTTCTCAATTAAAATACATTTCAAATTTATACCAAAATAGTTATACCTACAATAAACTTCTATGCAACATTCATGTGTTATTTCCTCATACAAATATTTTAATTCTTTTCATAGTTATAAAAACATATACACACATATTATTTTCTGATAAAACATATATTCATTTGTCTCAAACAATAATAATAGTGAACAACTACAAAGTGAAATTCAATATAGCGCTTCATTTGAAATATCCAAAATTATTGTAATTATATATTGTTCATTAGTAATTTTCACCAAAAGTCGTGTTTTTACCTTACCAATTTTGCTCTAAAATTTCTCTCAATTCCAGGATAAACTTTTTGTAGTCAAATAATAGTGAACAATTACAAAAGTGAAATTTAATATAGCGCTTCAATTAAAATATTTCAAAATTATTGTAATTATATATTGTTCATTTGATATTTCTACCAAAGTGGTGTTTTTTACCTATCCAATTTTGCTCTTAAATTTTTCTTAATTCCAAGATAAACTTATATTCCGTGTTTCGATTAAGGAGTATTGCACGGTAAAACATGAAACTGTTGAAAATAGTTAGTTTTTAATAAAAATACATCTTAAGCTATCTTAAAATGGTTATGCAATTTCCTGAAAGTAGCTACGCAGCACCCACATATTATCTTTCCTGATAAAAACCAAATATTTTTACTTGTCAAGCAACGTTTTTATTCTCCAATTTGCACGAATCATTTGTGCCCATTATTAAGAAAAGTAAAAAGTAATTGATTACATTTAACGCTCAAATTTAAGCATTTTACATGGTAAAGAATGAAGCCGAAAAGAATAATCAATTCTTCAATTAAATTACATTTCAAATTCATACCAAAACAGTTATACATACAATACTCTAAAAGCTTCGGCGCAGCATTTATGTGTTTATTTAATTTTCCATAGCTATAAAAACATATGCACACATATTATTTTCCAGATAAAACATATATTCATCTGTCTCAAACAATAATAAGCGATTCATTTTAAAAATATTCAGATTATTGAATTATATATTGTTTCATTAGTAATTTTTTTGACCAAAGTGGTGTTTTCACGTAATCAATTGTGCTCTCAAATTTTTTCAATTTCAGGATAAGCTGATTGTGTATTGTTTTTGCTCATCAACTGAAAGTGGAATGTCTTTTCATATCATGCTACATTCTGTTGGTGAGCACAAAAGTACACTTATCCTTCAGTAAAAATACAGTAATAATGTATTAATTTTTACAATAAAATAATATGTTCATTGTTGAATGCGTAGGTAGTGTTTTAATGAAATTAAAATATTGAAAAAATTGTCCAAAACAAGAAGTGTTTCGCGCGGTAAAAACCATTAAAAATAATCAATTTTCAATGAAAAATACATTTTAACCTATTTTAAGATGCTTATGCAATATTCTAAAAAGTTGCTACGCAGCACTTACATCTTATTTTTCCAGATAGAAATATCTGATTTTTATAGTTATTAAGTTATGTTTTATCGTTCAGTTTTCATAACTTATTTGTACCTATTATTAAAAAGTGAAAAAGCAATTAAATATATTCTATGCTTTTAATCAATGTGTTCTGTGTGATAAAAAGTAAAAATCAATAAAAATAGTTTATTTTTTTTGATAAAAATACATTTCAAAAATTTACCACAAAATAATCACGCAATACAAAAAAGTTGCTACAACGCAAATGCCTGTCATATTTTTACCCAATTAGTTTTTGTTCTCCAATTTTCTATCAATATCAAAAATCAGCTGTTTGTGTATTGTTACGCTCATCATCTATATGTGAAATGTCTTTTTTATACCATATCACATTTAGGTGTATGAGCGCAAAAGTACAATAATTCTTCAATTAAAAACAAATACTATTGCATTAGTGGTGTCGTAATAATAATGCATTTTTTGTTACAAATATTTTGCAAAACTACTTCAAAACTTAACAGCGTTTTTAAATAATAAATTATGTTGTCAAAACTACACAAAAATGTATGTACTAACTTTTTCCCTTACATACTTGTTGATAAGTGGCTGCGGTAACAAATGGCGCAGAATAACCAATTACAAGCATTAACCACTAGTGAATAAATGGCAGAGGTAACAAATCAAAAGCTTTAACCACTCGATAATAGATGATAGCATCTTTCAATTAGCAACAAAATGGTGTGCAACCAACCACAAGCGTTGCAAATGCGAAAAAGAGCAAGGCTTACGCATACAACAACTAATAATTTTTTGGGGAAATATATTGGAAACACCTGTCACTGGGAAAATATATTTGTGACAGATGTCTTCAATACCTACCCCCAAAAAAAGGTGGCCGCTGTAACAATTGGCGCAGGTCAACCGATCACAAGCGTTTGTGATAAAAAACAAGCAGCAATAAAAACTACGAAAAAGGGAGTGTTTGTGTATTGTTACGCTCATCATCTGAGTGTGAAATGTCTTTTTCATATCATTTCACTCTCAGGTGCAATGAGCGCAAAAGTACAATAATTCTTCAATTAAAGAACTACTACTCGTGCTTCAGTGAAGCTCAACTGTGAGTTAGCTTGTCTGTATACATTACAAGCTAATTCACAGTTGAGCTTCACTGAAGCACGATAAAAATGCATAAACTCGCCCGCGGTAACAATTGACGCAAGTCAACCAATCACAAGCATTAACCACTCGTGAATAGATGGCAGTTGTAACAAATGACCAGCCAATTAAAAAAGCTTTAACCACTCGAAAATAGATGGCAGCAGCAACAAAATGGCGCGCAACCGATTACAAGCGTTGCAAATGTGAAAAGGAGCAAGGCTGACGCATACAATCACAAGCGTTTTTGTATTCACTGCAACAACCATTACACAACACTTTTCATGTTTTATTGCGTAAAATTTTTGGGGGTACATATTGAAAGCATTTGTCGCGAGAAAATCTATTTGTGACAAATGTCTTCAATAGCTACCCCCAAAAAGGTGGCAGCAGTAACAAATGGCACAGGTCAGCCGATCACAAGCGTTGCAGCTGTGAACAGGGGCAAGGCTTACGCATACAACAACTACCAATCACAAGCGTTTGTGATAAAAAACAAGCAGCAGTAAAAACTACGGAAAAGAAGTGATTTGTGTATTGTTACGCTCATCATCTATGTGTGAAATGTCTTTTTCATATCATTTCACACTTAGGTGTGAGCGCAAGAGTACAATAATTCTTCAATTAAAGAACAACTACTATTGCATTAGTCATGTAGTAATAATGCATTTTTTTTTTGTAACAAATATTTTGCAAAACTACTTAAAAACTTAGCAACGTATAATAATAAATTATGTTTTCAAAATACCCCACAAAAATACTAACTTTTTCCCCCACACACACTCGATAATAGTTGACAGCGCAAATGGCCAACCAATCACAAGCATTAACCACTAGTGGATAGATGACCAGCCAATAACAAGCTTTATCCACTCGACGATAGATGGCAGCAGCAACAAAATGGCGTGCGAAAAGGGACGATGCTTACGCATACTACAACCAATCACAAGCGTTTAAAAAACAAGGCGTGCGGAAAGGGGCGAGGCTTACGCATACAACAACCAATCACAAGCGTTTGTGATTAAAAAACAAGCAGCAAGAAAAACTGAGAAAAAAGGAGGAGGGGGTGCGCCATAAGACCCCATCTACTACTATGATGTAATTGGTGCAAGATTCTATCATATAACGCACTTTTGAAGCAAAATCTTTCTTCTGAACAGATTTACAGAGTCAAAAATTTCTCAACGAGACTCAGAAAAAGCGCTGATAACTCGCTGGAAACGCATTTTGTGCATTTGAGGACGGATTCATGCGTATTATGTTGTATTGGATAGATTTATGTGATTTGCGATACTTTGAAACTGCTCAGAATGTGGTAATCTTGACTTATTTCAAACTTCATATAATTGCAGACAGCGCTTTGAAAACACAAAATATGATGTTTCTGTCGATAGATTCATACATATTATGAGGTCCTGAATAGGAATATGAACTTTTTGATTGTGAAGATCTGCGCGAAAAAGCGTGATTTTGACTTATTTCAAAGTTTGTAAAACTGCAAATTGCACTCTAAAAACACGGAATATGATGTATTTGGTGCTAGATTCTGCCATACAACGCACTTTTGAAGCAAAATCTTGCTTCTGAGCAGATTTACAGATTCAAAAATTTCTCAACGAGACTCAGAAAAAACGCTGATATCTCGCTGGAAACAAAAAATTTTGTGCATTTAAGGACGGATTCATGCGTACTATGTTGTATTTGATAGATTTGTGTGATTTGCGATACTTTGAAACTGCTCGGAATGTGGTAATTTCGACTTATTTCAAATTTCATATAACTGCAGATAGCGCTCTAAAAACACGAAATATGATGTTTTTGTCGATAGATTCATACATATTATGAGGTCCTGAATAGGAATATGAACTTTTTGATTGTGAAAATCTGCGCGGAAAAGCGTGATCTCGACTTATTCCAAAGTTTGTAAAACTGCAAATAGCACTCTAAAGACACAAAATACGATGTATTTGGAGCTAGATTCTGTCATATAACGCACTTTTGAAGCAAAATCTTGCTTCTGACCAGATTTACAGAGTCAAGAATTTCTCAACGAGACTCAGAAAAAACGCTGATTTCTCGCTGGAAACGCAAAATTTTGTGCATTTGAGGACGATTTCATGCGTTTTATGTTGTATTGGATAGATTCATGTGATTTGCGATACTTTGAAACTGCTCAGAAAGTGATGATTTTGACTTATTTCAAACTTCATATAAATGCAAATCGCACTCTAAAAACACGAAATATGATGTATTTGGTGCTAGATTCTGCCATATAACGCATATTTGAAGCAAAATCTTGCTTCTGAGCAGAATTACACAGTCAAAAATTTCTCAACGAGACTCAGAAAAAACGCTGATAACTCGCTGGAAACGCAAAATTTTGTGCATTTGAGGACGGATTCATGCGTATTATGTTGTATTGGATAGATTCTTGTGATTTGCGATACTTTGAAACTGCTCAGAATGTGGTAATTTTGACTTATTTCAAACTTCATGTAAGTGCAGATAGCGCTCTAAAAGCACGGAATATGATGTTTTTGTCGATAGATTTATACATATTATGAGGTCCTGAATGAAAATATTAATTTTTTGATTGTGAAAATCTGCGCGGAAATGCGTGATTTCGGTTTATTCCAAAGTTTGGAAAACTGCAAATAGCCCTCTAAAAACACGAAATATGATGTATTTGGTGCTGGATTCTGCCGTATAACGCACTTTTGAAGCGAAATCTTGCTTCTGAGCAGATTTACAGAGTCAAAAATTTCTCAACGAGACTCAGAAAATACGCTGATAACTCGCTGTAAACGCAAAATTTTGTGCATTTGAGAACGGATTCGTGCGTATTATGTTGTATTGGATAGATTTATGTGATTTGCGATACTTTGGAACTGCTCAGAATGTGGTAATCTTGACTTATTTCAAACTTCATATAATTGCAGACAGCGCTTTGAAAACACAAAATATGATGTTTCTGTCGATAGATTCATACATATTATGAGGTCCTGAATAGGAATATAAACTTTTTGATTGTGAAGATCTGCGCGAAAAAGCGTGATTTTGACTTATTTCAAAGTTTGTAAAACCGCAAATAGCACTTTAAAAACACTAAATATAATGTATTTGGTGCAAGATTCTGCCATATAACGCACTTTTGAAGCAAAATCTTGCTTCTGAGAAGATTTACAGAATCAAAAATCTCTCAACGAGACTCAGAAGAAACGCTGATAACTCGCTGGAAACGCAAAATTTTGTGCATTTAAGGACGGATTCATGTTGTACTGGATAGATTTGTGTGATTCGCGATACTTTGAATCCGCTCAGAATGTGGTAATTTTGACTTATTTCAAACTTCATATAACTGCAGATAGCGCTCTGAAAACACGAAATATGTTTTTGTCGATAGATTCATACATATTATGAGGTCCTGAATAGGAATATGAACTTCTTGAATGTGAAAATCTGCGCGGAAGAGCGTGATTTCGACTTATTCAAAAGTTTGAAAAACTGCTAATAGCACTCTAAAAACACAAAATATGATGTATTTGGTGCTAGATTCTGCCATATAACGCACTCTTGAAGCAGAATCTTGCTTCTGAGCAGATTTACAGACAGAAATTTCTCAAGGAGACTTAGAAAAAACGCTGATTACTCGCTGGAAACGCAAAATTTTGTGCATTTGAGGACGGATTCATGCGTATTATGTTGTATTGGATAGATTTATGTGATTTGCGATACTTTGAAACTGCTCAGAATGTGGTAATTTTGACTTATTTCAAACTTCATATAACTGCAGATAGCGCTCTGAAACCACGGAATATGATGTTTTTGTCGATAGATTCATACATATCATGAGGTCTCGAATAGAAATATGAACTTTTTGATTGTGACAAACTGCGCAGAAAAGCGTGGTTTCGACTTATTCCAAAGTTTGAAAACTGCTAATAGCACTCTTAAAATACGAAATATGATGTATTTGGTGCTGGATTCTGCCATATAACGCACTTTTGAAGCAATATCTTGCTTCTGAGCAGATTTACAGAGTCAAAAGTTTCTCAACGAGACTTAAAAAAAACGCTGATAAATCGCTTGAATCGCAAAATTCTGTGCATTTGAGTACGGTTTCATGCGTATTAGGTTGTATTGGATAGATCTATGTGATTTGCGATACTTTGAAACTGCTCAGAATGTGGTAATATTGACTTATTTCAAACTTCATATAAGTGCAGATAGCGCTCCAAAAGCACGGAATATGATGTTTTTGTCGATAGATTCTTACATATTATGAGGTCCTGAATAGAAATATGAATTTTTTGATTGTGAGAATCTGCGCGGCAATGCGTGTTTTTGACTTATCCCAGAGTTTGAAAAACTGCAAATAGCCCTCTAAAAACACGAAGTATGATGTATTTGGTGCTAGATTCTGCCATATAACGCACTTTTAAAGCGTAATCTTGCTTCTAAGCAGATTTACAGAATCAGAAATTTCTCAACGAAACCCAGAAAAAACGCTGATAACTCGCTGGAAACGCGAAATTTTGTGCATTTGAGGACTCATTCATGCGTATTATGTTGTATTGGATAGATTTATGTGATTTGCGATACTTTGAAACTGCCCAGAACGTGGTAATTTTGACTCATTTCAAACTTCATATAATTGCAGATAGCGCTCTGAAAACACGAAATATGATGTTTTTGTCGATAGATTCATACATACTATGAGGTCCTGGATAGGAATATGAACATTTGATTGTGAAAATCTGCGCGGAAAAGCATGATTCCGACTTATTCCAAAGTTTGTAAAACTGCAAATAGCACTCTAGAAACACGAAATATGATGTATTTGGTGCTAGATTCTGCCATATAACGCACTTTTGAAGCAAAATCTTACTTTTGAGCAGATTGACAGAGTCAAAAATTTCTCAACGAAACTCAGAATAAACGCTGATAACTCGCTGGAAACGCGAAATTTTGTGCATTTAAGAACTCATTCATGCGTATTATGTTGTATTGGATAGATTTATGGGATTTGCGATACTTTGAAACTGCTCAGAATGTGGTAATTTTGACTTATTTCAAACTTCATATAACTGCAGAAAGCGCTCTGAAAACACGAAATATGATGTTTTTGTCGATAGATTCATACATACTATGAGGTCCTGAATAGGAATATGTACTTTTTGATTGTGAAAATCTGCGCGGAAAAGCGTGATTTCGACCTATTCCAAAGTTTGTAAAACTGCAAATAGCACTCTAAAAACACGAAATATGATGTATTTGGTGCTAGATTCTGCCATATAAAGCACATTTGAAGCAAAATCTTGCTTCTGAACAGATTTACGTGGTGGAAAATTTCTCATCGAGACTCAGAAGAAACTCTGAAAACTCGCTGGAAACGCAAAATTTTGTGCATTTGAGGACGGATTCATGCGTATTATGTTGTATTGGATAGATATATGTGATTTGCGATACTTAGAAACTGCTCAGAATGTGGTAATTTTTCTTATTCCAAACTTCATATAACTGCAGATAGCGCTCTGCAAACACGAAATATGATGTTTTTGTCGATAGATTCATACATGTTATGAGGTCCTGAATAGGAATATGAACTTTTTGATTGTGAGAATCTGCGCGGAAAAGCGTGATTTCGACTTATTCCAAAGTTTGTAAAACTGCAAATAGCACTCTAAAGACACAAAATATAATGTATTTGGTGCTAGATTCTGCCATATAACGCACTTTTGAAGCAGAATCTTGCTTCTGAACAGATTTACAGAGTCAACAATTTCTCAACGAGACTCAGAAAAAACGCTTATAACTCGCTGGAAACGCAAAATTTTGTGCATTTGAGGACAGTTTTATGCGTATTAGGTTGTATTGGATAGATTTATGTGATTTGCAATACTTTGAAACTGCTCAGAATGTGGTAATTTTGACTTATTTCAAACTTCATATAACTGCAGATAGCGCTCTGAAAACACGAAATATGATATTTTTGTCGATAGATTCATACATATTATGAGGTCTTGAATAGAAATATTAACTTTTTGATTGTGACAAACTGCGCAGAAAAGCGTGGTTTCGACTTATTCCAAAGTTTGAAAACTGCTAATAGCACTCTAAAAATACGAAATATGATGTATTTGGTGCTGGATTCTTCCATATAACGCACTTTTGAAGCAAAATCTTGCTTCTGAGCAGATTTACAGAGTCAAAAGTTTCTCAACGAGACTTAGAGGAAACGCTGATAACTCGCTTGAATCGCAAAATTCTGTGCATTTGAGGACGGTTTCATGCGTATTAGGTTGTATTGGATAGATTTATGTGATTTGCGATACTTTGAAACTGCTCAGAATGTGGTAATATTGACTTATTTCAAACTTCATATAAGTGCAGATAGCGCTCTAAAAGCACGGAATATGATGTTTTTGACGATAGATTCTTACATATTATAAGGTCCTGAATAGAAATATGAATTTTTTGATTGTGAAAATCTGCGCGGGAATGCGTGTTTTTGACTTATCCCAGAGTTTGAAAAACTGCAAATAGCCCTCTAAAAACACGAAATATGATGTATTTGGTGCTAGATTCTGCCATATAACGCACTTTTAAAGCGTAATCTTGCTTCTGAGCAGATTTACAGAATCAGAAATTTCTCAACGAAACTCAGAAAAAACGCTGATAACTCGCTGGAAACGCGAAATTTTGTGCATTTGAGGACTCATTCATGCGTATTATGTTGTATTGGATAGATTTATGTGATTTGCGATACTTTGAAACTGCTTAGAACGTGGTAATTTTGACTTATTTCAAACTTCATATAACTGCAGATAGCGCTCTGAAAACACGAAATATGATGTTTTTGTCGATAGATTCATACATACTATGAGGTCCTGGATAGGAATATGAACATTTGATTGTGAAAATCTGCGCGGAAAAGCGTGATTCCGACTTATTCCAAAGTTTGTAAAACTGCAAATAGCACTCTAGAAACACGGTATATGATGTATTTGGTGCTATATTCTGCCATATAACGCACTTTTGAAGCAAAATCTTGCTTTTGAGCAGATTGACAGAGTCAAAAATTTCTCATCGAAACTCAGAATAAATGCTGATAACTTGCTGGAAACGCGAAATTTTGTGCATTTGAGGACTCATTCATGCGTATTATGTTGTATTGGATAGATTTATGGGATTTGCGATACTTTGAAACTGCTCAGAATGTGGTAATTTTGACTTATTTCAAACTTCATATAACTGCAGATAGCGGTCTGAAAACACGAAATATGATGTTTTTGTCGATAGATTCATACATACTATGAGGTCCTGAATAGGAATATGAACTTTTTGATTGTGAAAATTTGCGCGGAAAAGCGTGATTTCGACTTATTCCAAAGTTTGTAAAACTGCAAATAGCACTCTAAAAACACGAAATATGATGTATTTGGTGCTATATTCTGCCATATAACGCACTTTTGAAGCAAAATCTTGCTTCTGAGCAGATTTACAGAGTCAAAAATCTCTCAACGAGACTCAGAGAAAACGCTGATAACTCACTGGAAACGCAAGATTTTGTGCATTTGAGAACGGATTCATGCGTATTATGTTGTATTGGATAGATTTATGTGATTTGCGATACTTTGAAACTGCTCAGAGTGTGGTAACTTTGACTTATTTCAAACTTCATATAACTGCAGATATCGCTCTGAAACACGGCATATGATGTTTTTGTCGATAGATTCATACATATTATGAGGTCCTGAATAGGAATATGAACTTTCTGATTGTGAAAATCTGCGCGGAAAAGCGTGATTCCGACTCATTCCAAAGTTTGTAAGACTGCGAATAGCACTCTAAAAACACAAAATATGATGTATTTGGTGCTTGATTCTGCCATATAACGAACTTTTGAAGCAAAATCTTGCTTCTGAGCAGATTTACAGAGTCAAAAATTCCTCAACGAGACTCAAAATAAACGCTGATAACTCGCTGGAAACGCAGAATTCTGTGCATTTGAGGATGGATTCATGCGTATCATGTTGTATTGGATAGATTTATGTGATTTGCGATACTTTGAAACTGCTCAGAATGTGGTAATTTTGACTTATTTCAAACTTCATATAACTGCAGATAGCGCTCTGAAAACACGAAATATGATGTTTCTGTCGATAGATTCATACATATTATGAGGTCCTGAATGGGTATATGAACTTTTTGATTGTGAAAATCTGCGCGGAAAAGCGTGATTTCGTCTTATTCCAAAGTAAAAAACTGCAAATAGCACTCCAAAAACACGAGATATGATGTATTTGGTGCAAGATTCTGCCATATAACGCACTTTTAAAGCAAAATCTTACTTCTGAGCAGATTTACAGTGTCAAAAATTTCTCAACGAGACTCAGAAAGAACGCTGATAACTCGCTGGAAACGCAAAATTTTGTGCATTTGAGGACGAATTCATGCGTATTATGTTGTATTGGATAGATTCATGTGATTCGCGATACTTTGAAACTGCTCAGAATGTGGTAATTTTGACTTATTTCAAACTTCATATAACTGCAGATAGCGCTCTGAAGACACAAAATATGATGTTTTTGTCGACAGATTCATACATATCTTGAGATCCTGAATAGGAATATAATCTTTTTGATTGTGAAAATCTGCGCGGAAAAGAGTGATTTTGACTTATTCCAAAGTCTGTAAAACTGCAAATAGCACTCTAAAAACACTAAATATGATCTATTTAATGCTTGATCTTGCCATATAACGCACTCTTAAAGCAAAATCTTGCTCCCGAGCAGATTTACAGAGTCAAAAATTTCTCAACAAGACTCAGAAAAAACGCTGATAACTCGCTGGAAACTCAAAATTTTGTGCAAGGGAGGACGGATTCAAGCGTATTATGTTGTATTGGATAGATTCATGTGATTTGCGATACTTTGAAACTGCTCAGAATGTGGTAATTTTGACTTATTTCAAACTTCATATAACTGCAGAAAGCGCTCTGAAAACACAAAATATGATGTTTTTGTCGATAGATTCCTACATATCATGAGGTCCTGAATAGGAATATGAACTTTTTGATTGTGAAAATCTGCGCGAAAAAGCGTGATTTTGAGTCATTCCAAAGTTTGTGAAACTGCAAATAGCACTCTAAAAACACGAAATATGATGTATTTGGTGCTAGATTCTGCCATATAACGCACTTTTAAAGCAAAATCTTGCTTCTGAGCAGATTCACAGAGTCAAAAATTTCTCAACGAGACCTAGAAAAGCGCTAATAACTCGCTGGAAACGCAAAATTTTGTGCATTTGAGGACGGATTCAGGCGTATTATGTTGTATTGGATAGATTTATGTGACTTGCGATACTTTGAAACTGCTCAGAATGTGGTAATTTTGACTTAATTCAAACTTCATTTAACTGCAGATAGCCCTCTGAAAACGCAGATTATGATGTTTTTGTTGATAGATTCATACATATTATGAGGTCCTGAATAGGATATGAACTTTTTGATTGTGAAAATCTGCGCGGAAAACCGTGATTTCGACTCATTCCAGAGTTTGTAGAACTGCAAGTAGCACTTCAAAAACACGAAATATGATGTATTTGGTGCTAGTTTCTGCCATATAACGCACTTTTGAAGCAAAATCTTGCTTCTGAGCAGATTTACAGAGTCAAAAATTTCTCATCAAGACTCAGAAAAAACGCTGATAACTCGCTGGAAACGCAAAATTTTGTGCATTTGAGGACGGATTCATGCGTATTATGTTGTATTGGATAGATTTATGTGATTTGCGATACTTTGAAACTGCTCAGAATGTGGTGTTTTTTACTCATTTCAAACTTCATATAACTGCAGATAGCGCTCTGAAAACGCGGATTATGATGTTTTTGTCGATGAATTCATACATATTATGAGATCCTGAATAGGAATATGAACTTTTTGATTGTGAAAATCTGCGCAGAAAAGCGTGATTTCGACTTATTCCAAAGTTTGTAAAACTGCAAATAGCACTCTAAAAACACACAATATGATGTATTTGATGCTAGATTCTGCCATATAACGCACTTTTGAAGCAAAATCTCTGTTCTGAGCAGATATACAGTGTCAAAAATTTCTCAACAAGACTCAGAAAAAACGCTGATAACTCGCTGGAAACGCATAATTTTGTGCATTTGAGGATGGATTAATGCGTATTATGTTGTATTGGATAGATTATGTGATTTGCGATACTTTGAAACTGCTCAGAATGTGGTAATTTTGACTTATTCCAATCTTCATATAACTGCAGAAAGCGCTCTGGAAACACGAAATATTATGTTTTTGTTGATAGATTCCAACATATTATGAGGTCCTGAATAGGAATATGAACTTTTTGATTGTGAAAGTTTGCGCGAAAAAGCGTGATTTCGACTCATTCCAAAGTTTTGTGAAACTGCAAATAGCACTCTAAAAACACGAAATATTATGTATTTGGTGCTAGATTCTACCATATATACGCACTTTTAAAGCAAAATGTTGCTTCTGAGCAGATTTACAGAGTCAAAAATTTCTCAACAAGACTCAGAGAAAACGCTGATAACTCGCTGGAAACGCAAAATTTTGTGCATTTGAGGATTCTTGCGTATTATGTTGTATTGGATAGATTCATGTGATTTGCGATACTTTGAAACTGCTCAGAATGTGGTAATTTTGACTTATTTCAAACCTCATATAACTGCAGATAGCGCTCTGAAAACACGAAATATGATGTTTTCGTCGATGGATTCATACATATTATGAGATCCAGAATAGGAATATGAACTTTTTGATTGTGAAAATCTGCGCGGAAAAGCGTGATTTCGACTTATTCCAGAATTTGTAAAACTGCAAATAGCACTCTAAAAACACGAAATATGATGTATTTGGTGCTAGCTTCTGCCATATAACGCACTTTTGAAGCCAAATCTTGCTCCTGAGCAGATTTACAGAGTCAAAAATTTCTCAACGGGACTCAGAAAAAACGCTGATAACTCGCTGGAAACGCAAATTTTCCGCATTTGGGTCCGGATTCATGCGTATTATGTTGTATTGTATAGACGTATGTGATTTGCGATACTTTGAAACTGCTCAGAATGTGGTAATTTTTGACTTATTTCAAACTTCATTTAACTGCAGATAGCCCCTCTGAAAACGCGGATTATGATGTTTTTGTCGATAGATTCATACATATTATGAGGTCCTGAATAGGAATATGAACTTTTTTGATTGTGAAAATCTGCGCGGAAAAGCGTGATTTCGACTCATTCCAGAGTTTTGTAGAACTGCGAGTAGCACTTTAAAAACACGAGATATGATGTATTTGGTGCTTGATTCTGCCATATAACGCACTTTTGAAGCAAAATCTTGCTTCTGAGCAGATTTACAGAGTAAAAAATTTCTCAACAAGACTCAGAAAAAACGATGATAGCTCTCTGAAAACGCGAAATTTTGTGCGTTTGAGGGAGGATTCATGCGTATTATATTGTATTGGATAGATTTATGTGATTTGCGATACTTTGAAACTGCTCAGAATGTGGTAATTTTGACTGATTTCAAACTTCATATGACTGCAAATAGCGCTCTGGAAACACGTAATATGATGTTTTTG
This sequence comes from Dromius quadrimaculatus, assembly GCA_963989225.1. NCBI lineage: Eukaryota > Metazoa > Arthropoda > Insecta > Coleoptera > Carabidae > Dromius > Dromius quadrimaculatus. The sequence goes on along the minus strand of CAXDIG010000281.1, from coordinate 176,244 downwards.
TCGATAGATTAATACATATTATGAGGGTCCTGTAAAGGAATATTAACTTTTTGATGTGAAAGTCTGCGCGGAAAAGCGTGATTTTGACTCATTCCAAAGTTTTTTCAACTGCAAATAGCACTCTTAAAACACAAGATATGAATGTATTTGTGCTGAATTCTGCAATATAACGCACTTTTGAAGCAAAATCCTGCTTTTGAGCAGATTTACAGAGTAAAAAATTTCTCAACGAGACTCAGAGAAAACGCTGATAACTCGCTGGAAACACAAAATTTTGTGCATTTGAGGACGGATTCTTGCGTATTATGTTGTATTGGATAGATTTATGTGATTTGCAATACTTTGAAACTGCTCAGAATGTGGTATTTTTACTTATTTCAAACTTCATATAACTGCAGATAGCGCTCTGAAACACGAAATATGATGTTTTTGTCGATGGATTCATACACATTATGAGATCCTGAATAGGAATATGAACTTTTTGATTGTGAAAATCCGCGCAGAAAGACGTGATTTCGACTTATTCCAAAGTTTGTAAAACTGCAAATAGCACTCTAAAAAACACAAAATATGATGTATTTGATGCTAGATTCTGCCATATAACGCACTTTTAAAGCAAAATCTTGGTTCTGAGCAGATATACAGTGTCAAAAATTTCTCAACAAGACTCAGAAAAAACGCTGATAACTTGCTGGTAACGCAAAATTTTGTGCATTTGAGGATGGATTAATGCGTATTATGTTGTATTGGATAGATTTATGTGATTTGCGATACTTTGAAACTGCTCAGAATGTGGTATTTTGACTTATTCCATACTTCATATAACTGCAGAAAGCGCTCTGAAAACACAAAATATGATGTTTTTGTCGATAGATTCCAACATATTATGAGGCCCTGAATAGGAATATGAACTTTTTGATTGTGAAAATCTGCGCGGAAAAGCGTGATTTCGACTCATTCCAAAGTTTGTGAAACTGCAAATAGCACTCTAAAAACACGAAATATGATGTATTTGGTGCTAGATTCTGCCATATAATGCACTTTTCAAGCAAAATCTTGCTTCTGAGCAGATTTACAGAGTCAAAAATTTCTCAACGAGACCTAGAAAAGCGCTGATAACTCGCTGGAAACGAAAAATTTTGTGCATTTGAGGACGGATTCATGCTTATTATGTTGTATTGGATAGATTTATGTGATTTGCGATACTTTGGAACTGCTCAGAATGTGGTAATTTTGACTTATTTCAAACATCATTTAACTGCAGATAGGGCTCAGGAAACACGTAATATGATGTTTTTGTCGATGTATTCATACATCTTATCAAGTCCTGAATAGGGATATGAACTTTTTGATTGTAAAAATCTGCGCGAAAAACCGTGATTTCGACTTATTCCAAAGTTTGTAAAACTGCAAAAAGCACTATAAAAACACGGAATGTGATGTATTTGGTTCTAGATTCTGCCATATAACGCACTTTGGAAGCAAAATCTTGCTTCTTAGCAGATTGACAGAGTCAGAAATTTCTCAACGAGACTCAGAAAAAACGCTGATAACTCGCTTGAAACGCAAAATTTTGTGCATTTGAGGACAGATTCATGCGTATTATGTTGTATCGGATAGATTTATTTGATTTGCGATACTTTGAAACTGCTCAGAATGTGGTAATTTTGACTTATTTCAAACTTCATTTAACTGCAGATAGGGCTCAGGAAACACGTAATATGATGTTTTTGTCGATAGATTCATACATATTATGAGGTCCTGAATGGGAATATGAACTTTTTGATTGTGAAAGTCTGCGCGGAAAAGCGTGATTTTGACTTATTCCAAAGTTTTTTAAACTGCAAATAGCACTCTGAAAACACTAAATATGATGTATTTGTGCTAGATTCTGCCATATAACGCACTTTTGCAGCAAAATCTTGCTTCTGAGCAGATTTACAGAGTCAAAAATTCCTCAACAAGCCTCAGAGAAAACGCTGATAACTCGCTGGAAACGCAAAATTTTGTGCATTTGAGGGTTCTTGCGTATTATGTTGTATTGGATAGATTTATGTGATTTGCGATACTTTGAAACTGCTCAGAATGTGGTATTTTTTACTTATTTCAAACTTCATATAGTTGCAGATAGCGCTCTGAAAACACGTAATATGATGTTTTTGTCGATGGATTCATACATATTATGAGATCCTGAATAGGAATATGAACTTTTTGATTGTGAAAATCTGCGCAAAATAGCGTGATTTCGACTTATTCCAAAGTTTGTAAAACTGCAGATAGCACTCTAAAAACACAAAATATGATGTATTTGATGCTAGATTCCGCCATATAACGCACTTTCGAAGCAAAATCTTGGTTCTGAGCAGATATACAGAGTCAAAAATTTCTTAACGAGACTCAGAAAAAACGCTGATAACTCGCTGGAAACCCAAAATTTTGTGCATTTGAGGATGGATTAATGCGTATTATGTTGTATTGGATTAATTTATGTGATTTGCGATACTTTGAAACTGCTCAGAATGTGGTAATTTTGACTTATTTTAAACTTCATATAACTGCAGAAAGCGCTCTGAAAACACGAAATATGATATTTTGGTCGATAGATTCCTACATATTATGAGGTCCTGAATAGGAATATAAATTCTTTGATTGTGAAAATCTGCGCGGAAAAGCGTAATTTCGACTCATTCCAAAATTTGTAAAACTGCAAATAGCACTCTAAAAACACGGAATATGATGTATTTGGTGCTATAATCTGCCATATAACGCACTTTTAAAGCAAAATTTTGCTTCTGAGCAGATTTACAGAGTCAAAAATTTCTCAACGAGACCTAGAAGAAGCGCTGATAACTCGCTGGAAACGCAAAATTTTGTGCATTCGAGGACGGATCCATGCGTATTGTGTTGTATTGGATAGATTTATGTGATTTGCGATACTTTGAAACTGCTCAGAATGTGGTAATTTTGACTTATCTCAAACTTCATATAACTGCAGAGAGCGCTCTGGAAACACGTAATATGATGTTCTTGTCGATAGATTCACACATATTATGAGGTCCTGAATAGGAATATGAACTTTTTGATTGTAAAAATCTGCGCGGAAAAGCGTGACTTCGAATTATTCCAAAGTTTTTTAAACTGCAAATAGCACTCTAAAAACACGAAATATGATGTATTTGTGCTAGATTCTGCCATATAACGCACTTTTGAAGCAAAATCTTGCTTCTGAGCAGATTTACAGAGACAAAAATTTCTCAACAAGACTCAGAGAAAACCCTGATAACTCGCTGGAAACGCAAAATTTTGTGCATTTAAGGACGGAATCTTGCGTATTATGTTGTATTGGATAGATTCATGTGATTTGCGATACTTTGAAACTGCTCAGAATGTGGTAATTTTGACTTATTTCAAACTTCATATAACTGCAGATAGCGCTCTGAAAACACGAAATATGATGTTTTTGTCGATGGATTTTACATATTATGAGATCCAGAATAGGAATATGAACTTTTTGATTGTGAATATCTGCGCGGAAAAGCGTGATTTCGACTTATTCCAGAGTTTGTGAAACTGCAAATAGCACTCTAAAAACACGAAATATGATGTATTTGGTGCTAGCTTCTGCCATATAACGTACTTTTGAAGCCAAATATTGCTTCTGAGCAGATTTACAGAGTCAAAAATTTCTCAACGGGACTCAGAAAAAACGCTGATAACTCGCTGGAAACGCAAAATTTTCCGCATTTGGGGACGGATTCATGCGTATTATGTTGTATTGGATAGATTTATGTGATTTGCGATACTTTGAAACTGCTCAGAATGTGGTAATTTTGACTTCCAAACTTCATATAACTGCAGATAGCGCTCTGAAAACACGAAATATGATGCTTCTGTTGATAGATTCATACATATTATGAGGTCCTGAATAGGAATATGAACTTTTTGATCGTGAAAATCCGCGCGAAAAACCGTGATTTCGACTTATTCCAAAGTTTGTAAAACTGCAAATAGCACTATAAAAACACGGAATATGATGTTTTTGATGCTAGATTCTGCCATATAACGCACTTTTGAAGCAAAATCTTGCTTCTGAGCAAATATACAGAGTAAAAAATTTCTCAACGAGACTCAGAAAAAACGCTGGTAACTCACTGGAAACGCAAGATTTTGTGCATCTGAGGATGAATTAATGCGTATCATGTTGTATTGGAAAGATTTATGTGATTTGCGATACTTTGAAACTGCTCAGAATGTGGTAATTTTGACTTCCAAACTTCATATAACTGCAGATAGCGCTCTGAAAACACGAAATATGATGCTTCTGTTGATAGATTCATACATATTATAAGGTCCTGAATAAGAATTTGAACTTTTTGATCGTGAAAATCTGCGCAGAAAAGCGTGATTTTGACTCATTCCAAGGTTTGTAAAACTGCAAATAGCACTCTAAAAACACGAAATATGATGTATTTGGTGCTGGATTCTGCCATATAACGCACTTTGGAAGCAAAATCTTGCTTCTGAGCAGATTTACAGGGAAACGCAGAATTTTGTGCATTTGAGGACGGATTCATGCGTATCATGTTGCATTGGATAGATTTATGTGATTTGCGATACTTTGAAACTGCTCAGAATGTGGTAAATTTGACTTATTTCAAACTTCATATAACTGCAAATAGCGCTCTGGAAACACGTAATATGATGTTTTTGTCAATAGATTTACACATATTATGAGTTCCTGAATAGGAATATGAACTTTTTGATTGTAAAAATCTGCGCGGAAAAGCGTGATTTCGAATTATTCCAAAGTTTTTTAAACTGCAAATAGCACTCTCAAAACACGAAATATGACTTATTTGTGCTAGATTCTGCCATATAACGCACTTTTGAAGCAAAATCTTGCTTCTGAGCAGATTAACAGAGTCAAAAATTTCTCAGCGAGACTCAGAAAAAACGCTGATAACTCGCTGGAATCGCAAAATTTTGTGCATTTGAGGACGGAATCATGCGTATTAAGTTGAATTGGATAGATTTATGTGATTTGCGACACTTTGAAACTGCTCAGGATGTGGTAATTTTGACTTATTTCAAACTTCATAAAACTGCAGATAGCGCTCTGAAAACACGAAATATGATGATTTTGTCGATAGATTCATACATATTATAAGGTCCTGAATAGGAATATGAACTTTTTGTTTGTGAAAATTTGCGCGGGAAAGCGTGATTTCGACTTATTCCAAAGTTTGTAAAACTGCAAACAGCACTCTAAAAACACGAAATATGACGTATTTGGTGCTAGATTCTGCCATTAACGCACTTTTAAAGCAAAATCTTGCTTCTGAGCAGATTTAAAAAGTCAAAAATTTCTCAACAAGACTCGGAAAAAACGCGGATAACTTGCTGAAAACGCAAAATTTTGTGCATTTGAGGACGGATTTATGCGTATTATGTTGTATTGTATAGACGTATGTGATTTGCGATACTTTGAAACTGCTCAGAGTGTGGTTATTTTGACTTATTTCGAACTTCATTTAACTGCAGATAGCGCTCTGAAAACGCGGAATATGATGTTTTTGTCGATAGATTCATACATATTATGAGGTCCTGAATAGGAATATGAACTTTTTGATTGTGAAAATCTGCGCGGAAAAGCGTGATTTCGACTCATTCAAGAGTTTGTAGAACTGCAAGTAGCACTTTAAAAACACGGAATATGATGTATTTGGTGCTGGATTTTGCCATATAACGCACTTTTGAAGCAAAATCTTACTTCTGAGCAGATTTACAGAGTCAAAAATTTCTCAACAAGACTCAGAAAAAACGCTGATAGCTCGCTGAAAACGCGAAATTTTGTGCGTTTGAGGGAGGATTTATGCGTATTATGTTGTATTGGATAGATTTATGTGATTTGCGATACTTTGAAACTGCTCAGAATGTGGTAATTTTGACTTATTCCAAACTTCATATAACTGCAGAAAGCGCTCTGAAAACACGAAATATGATGTTTTTGTCGATAGATTCCTACATATTATGAGGTCCTGAATAGGAATATGAACTTTTTGATTGTGAAAATCTGCGCGGAAAAGCGTGATTTTGAGTCATTCCAAAGTTTGTGAAACTGCGAATAGCACTCTAAAAATACAAAATATGATGCATTTGGTGCTAGATTCTGCAATATAACGCAGTTTTAAAGCAAAATCTTGCTTCTGAGCAGATTTACAGAGTCAAAAATTTCTCAACGAGACCTAGATAAGCTCTGATAACTCGCTGGAAACGCAAAATTTTCTGCATTTAAGGACGGATTCATGCGTATCATGTTGTATTGGATAGATTTATGTGATTTGCGATACTTTGAAACTGCTCAGAATGTGGTAATTTTGACTTATTCCAAACTTCATTTAACTGCAGATAGCGCTCTAAAAACGCGGAATATGATGTTTTTGTCGATAGATTCATACATATTATGAGGTCCTGAATAGGAATATGAACTTTTTGATTGTGAAAATCTGCGCGGAAAAGCGTGATTTCGACTCATTCCAGAGTTTGTAGAACTGCAAGTAGCACTTTAAAAACACGGAATATGATGTATTTGGTGCTAGATTCTGCCATATAACGCACTTTTGAAGCAAAATCTTACTTCTGAGCAGATTTACAGAGTCAAAAATTCCTCAACAAGACTTAGAAAAAACGCTGATAGCTCGCTGAAAACGCGAAATTCTGTGCGTTTGAGAGAGGATTCTTGCGTATTATGTTGTATTGGATAGATTCATGTGATTTGCGATACTTTGAAACTGCTCAGAATGTGGTAATTTTGACTTATTTCAAACTTCATATAACTGCAGATAGCGCTCTGAAAACACGAAATATGATGTTTTTGTCGATGGATTCATACATATTATGAGATCCAGAATAGGAATATGAACTTTTTGATTGTGAGAATCTGCGCGGAAAAGCGTGATTTCGACTTATTCCAGAGTTTGTAAAACTGCAAATAGCACTCTGAAAACACGAAATATGATGTATTTGGTGCTAGCTTCTGCCATATAACGCACTTTTGAAGCCAAATCTTGCTCCTGAGCAGATTTACAGAGTCAAAAATTTCTCAACGGGACTCAGAAAAAACGCTGATAACTCGCTGGAAACGCAAAATTTTTCGCATTTGGAGACGGATTCATGCGTATTATGTTGTATTGTATAGACGTATGTGATTTGCGATACTTTGAAACTGCTCAGAATGTGGTAATTTTGACTTATTTCAAACTTCATTTAACTGCAGATAGCGCTCTGAAAACGCGGAATATGATGTTTTTGTCGATAGATTCATACATATTATGAGGTCCTGAATAGGAATATGAACTTTTTGATTGTGAAAATCTGCGCGGAAAAGCGTGATTTCGACTCATTCCAGAGTTTGTAGAACTGCAAGTAGCACTTCAAAAACACGAAATATGATGTATTTGGTGCTAGATTCTGCCATATAACGCACTTTTAAAGCAAAATCTTGCTTCTGAGCAGATTTACAGAGTCAAAAATTTCTCAACGAGACTCAGAGAAAACGCTGATAACTCGCTGGAAACGCAAAATTTTGTGCATTTAGGGACAGATTCCTGCGTATTATGTTGTAGTGGATAGATTTATGTGATTTGCGATAGTTTGAAACTGCTCAGAATGTGGTATTTTTTACTTATTTCAAACTTCATATAACTGCAGATAGCGCTTTGAAAACACGAAATATGATGTTTTTGTCGATGGATTCATACATATTATGAGATCCTAAATAGGAATATGAACTTTTTGATTGTGAAAATCTGCGCAGAAAAGCGTGATTTCGACTTATTCCAAAGTTTGTAAAACTGCAAATAGCACTCTAAAAACACGAAATATGATGTATTTGATGCTAGATTCTGCCATATAACGCACTTTTGAAGCAAAATCTTGGTTCTGAGCAGATATACAGTGTCAAAAATTTCTCAACAAGACTCAGAAAAAACGCTGATAACTCGCTGGAAATGCAAAATTTTGTGCATTTGAGGATGGATTAATGCGTATTATGTTGTATTGGATAGATTTATGTGATTTGCGATACTTTGAAACTGCGCAGAATGTGGTAATTTTGACTTATTCCAAACTTCATATAACTGCAGAAAGCGCTCTGAAAACACGAAATATTATGTTTTTGTCGATAGATACCTACATATTATGAGGTCCTGAATAGGAATATGAACTTTTTGATTGTGAAAATCTGCGCGGAAAAGCGTGATTTTGAGTCATTCCAAAGTTTGTGAAACTGCGAATAGCACTCTAAAAACACGAAATATGATGTATTTGGTGCTAGATTCTGCCATATAACGCACTTTTAAAGCAAAATCTTGCTTCTGAGCAGATTTACAGAGTCGAAAATTTCTCAACGAGACCTAGAAAAGCGCTGATAACTCGCTGGAAACGCAAAATTCTGTGCATTTGAGGACGGATACATGCGTATTATGTTGTATTGGATAGATTTATGTGATTTGCGATACTTTGAAACTGCTCAGAATGTGGTAATTTTGACTTATTTCAAACTTCATTTAACTGCAGATAGCGCTCTGAAAACGCGGATTATGATGTTTTTGTCGATAGATTCATACATATTATGAGGTCCTGAATAGGAATATGAACTTTTTGATTGTGAAAATCTGCGCGGAAAAGCGTGATTTCGACTCATTCCAGAGTTTGTAGAACTGCAAGTAGCACTTTAAAAACAGGAAATATGATGTATTTGGTGCTAGATTCTGCCATATAACGCACTTTTGAAGCAAAATCTTGCATCTGAGCAGATTTACAGAGTCAAAAATTTCTCAACAAGACTCAGAAAAAACGCTGATAGCTCGCTGAAAACGCGAAATTTTGTGCGTTTGAGGGAGGATTCATGCGTATTATGTTGTATTGGATAGATTTATGTGATTTGCGATACTTTGAAACTGCTCAGAATGTGGTAATTTTGACCTATTTCAAACTTCATATGACTGCAGATAGCGCTCTGGAAACACGTAATATGATGTTTTTGTCGATAGATTAATACATATTATGAGGTCCTGAATAGGAATATGAACTTTTTGATTGTGAAAATCTGCGCGGAAAAGCGTGATTTCGACTCATTCCAGAGTTTGTAGAACTGCAAGTAGCACTTTAAAAACACGGAATATGATGTATTTGGTGCTAGATTCTGCCAAATAACGCACTTTTGAAGCAAAATCTTACTTCTGAGCAGATTTACAGAGTCAAAAATTCCTCAACAAGACTTAGAAAAAACGCTGATAGCTCGCTGAAAACGCGGAATTCTGTGCGTTTGAGAGAGGATTCTTGCGTATTATGTTGTATTGGATAGATTTATGTGATTTGCGATACTTTGAAACTGCTCAGAATGTGGTAATTTTGACCTATTTCAAACTTCATATGACTGCAGATAGCGCTCTGGAAACACGTAATATGATGTTTTTGTCGATAGATTAATACATATTATGAGGTCCTGAAAAGGAATATGAACTTTTTGATTGTGAAAGTCTGCGCGGAAAAGCGTGAATTTGACTCATTCTAAAGTTTTTTAAACTGCAAATAGCACTCTAAAAACACTAAATATGATGTATTTGTGCTGAATTCTGCCATATAACGAACTTTTGAAGCAAAATCTTGCTTCTGAGCAGATTAACAGAGTCAAAAATTTCTCAACGAGACAGAGAAAACGCTGATAACTCGCTGGAAACGCAAAATTTTGTGCATTTGAGGACGGATTCTTGCGTATTATGTTGTATTGGATAGATTTATGTGATTTGCGATACTTTGAAACTGCTCAGAATGTGGTATTTTTTACTTATTTCAAACTTCATATAACTGCAGATAGCGCTCTGAAAACACGAAATATGATGTTTTTGTCGATGGATTCATACATATTATGAGATCCTGAATAGGAATATGAACTTTTTGATTGTGAAAATCTGCGCGGAAAAGCGTGATTTCGACTCATTCCAAAGTTTGTGAAACTGCAAATAGCACTACTCTAAAAACACGGAATATGATGTATTTGGTGCTAGATTCTGCCAAATAACGCACTTTTGAAGCAAAATCTTACTTCTGAGCAGATTTACAGAGTCAAAAATTCCTCAACAAGACTTAGAAAAAACGCTGATAGCTCGCTGAAAACGCGGAATTCTGTGCGTTTGAGAGAGGATTCTTGCGTATTATGTTGTATTGGATAGATTTATGTGATTTGCGATACTTTGAAACTGCTCAGAATGTGGTAATTTTGACCTATTTCAAACTTCATATGACTGCAGATAGCGCTCTGGAAACACGTAATATGATGTTTTTGTCGATAGATTAATACATATTATGAGGTCCTGAAAAGGAATATGAACTTTTTGATTGTGAAAGTCTGCGCGGAAAAGCGTGAATTTGACTCATTCTAAAGTTTTTTAAACTGCAAATAGCACTCTAAAAACACTAAATATGATGTATTTGTGCTGAATTCTGCCATATAACGAACTTTTGAAGCAAAATCTTGCTTCTGAGCAGATTAACAGAGTCAAAAATTTCTCAACGAGACAGAGAAAACGCTGATAACTCGCTGGAAACGCAAAATTTTGTGCATTTGAGGACGGATTCTTGCGTATTATGTTGTATTGGATAGATTTATGTGATTTGCGATACTTTGAAACTGCTCAGAATGTGGTATTTTTTACTTATTTCAAACTTCATATAACTGCAGATAGCGCTCTGAAAACACGAAATATGATGTTTTTGTCGATGGATTCATACATATTATGAGATCCTGAATAGGAATATGAACTTTTTGATTGTGAAAATCTGCGCGGAAAAGCGTGATTTCGACTCATTCCAAAGTTTGTGAAACTGCAAATAGCACTACTCTAAAAACACGGAATATGATGTATTTGGTGCTAGATTCTGCCATATAACGCACTTTTAAAGCAAAATCTTGCTTCTGAGCAGATTTACAGAGTCAAAAATTTCTCAACGGGACCTGGAAAAGCGCTGATGACTCGCTGGAAACGCAAAATTTTGTGCATTTGAGGACGGATTCATGCGTATTATGTTGTATTGGATAGATTTATGTGATCTGCGATACTTTGGAACTGCTCAGAATGTGGTGATTTTTACTTATTCCAAACTTCATATAACTGCAGATAGCGCTCTGAAAACACAAAATATGATTATTTTGTCGATAGATTCATACATATTATAAATTCCTGAATAGGAATATGAACTTTTAGATTGTGTAAATTTGCGCAGAAAAGCGTGATTTTGACTCATTCCAAAGTTTGTAAAACTGCAAATAGCAATCTAAAAACACGAAATACGATGTATTTGGTGCTAGATTCTGTCATTTAACGCACTTTTGAAGCAAAATCTTGCTTCTGAGCAGATTTACAGAGTCAAAAATTTCTCAACGAGACTCAAAAGAAACGCTGAAAACTCGCTGGAAACGCAAAATTCTGTGCATTTGAGGACGGATTCATGCGTATTATGTTGTATTGGATAGACTTAGGTGATTTGCGATACTTTGAAACTGCTCAGAATGTGGTAATTTTGACTTATTTCAAACTTCATATAACTGCAGATAGCGCTCTTAAAACACGAAATATTATGTCTTTGTCGATAGATTTAAACATATTATGAGGTCTTGAATAGGAATATGAACATTTTGATTGTGAAAATCTGCGCGGAAAAGCGTGATTTCGACTTATTCCAAAGTTTGTAAAACTGCGAATAGCACTCTAAAAACACAAAATATGATGTATTTGGTGCAAGATTCTGCCATATAACGCACTTTTGAAGCAAAATCTTGCTTCTGAGCAGGTTTACAGAGTCAAAAATTTCTCAACGGGACTCAGAAAACACGCTGATAACTTGCTGGAGACGCAAAATTTTGTGCATTTGAGGACGGATTCATGGGTATTATGTTGTATTAAATAGATTTATGTGATTTGCGATACTTTGAAACTGCTCAGAATGTGGTAATTTTGACTTATTTCAAACTTCATATAACTGCAGATAGCGCTCTTAGAACACGAAATATTATGTCTTTGTCGATAGATTCATACATATTATGAGGTCCTGAATAGAAATTTGAACTTTCTGATTGTGAAAATCTGCGCGGAAAAGCGTGATTCCGACTTATTCCAGAGTTTGTAAAACTGCAAATAGCACTCTAAAAACACGAAATATGATGAATTTGGTGCAAGATTCTGCCATATAACGCACTTTTGAAGCAAAATCTTGCTTCTGAGCAGATTTACACAGTCAAAAATTCCTCAACAAGACTCAGAGAAAACGCTGATAACTCGCTGGGAACGCCAAATTTCGTGCATTTGAGGACGGATTCATGCGTATTATGTTGTATTGTATAGACGTATGTGATTTGCGATACTTTGAAACTGCTCAGAATGTGGTGATTTTGACATTTCAAACTTCATATAACTGCAGATAGCGCTCTGAAAACACGAAATATGATGATTTTGTCGATAGATTCATACATATTATAAATTCCTGAATGGGAATATAAACTTTCAGATTGTGTAAATCTGCGCGGAGAACCGTGATTCCGACTCATTCCAAAGTTTGTAAAACTGCAAATAGCACTCTAAAAACACAAATTATGATGTATTTGGTGCTAGATTCTGCCATATAACGCAGTTTTGAAGCAAAATCATGCTTCTGAGCAGATATACAGAGTCAAAAATTTCTCAACGAGACTCAGAATAAATGCTGATAACTCGCTGGAAACGCAAAATTTTGTGCATTTGAGGACGGATTCATGCGTATTAAGTTGTATTGGATAGATTTATGTGATTTGCGATACTTTGAAACTGCTCAGAATGTGGTAATTTTGACTTTTTTTAAACTTCATATAACTGCAGATAGCGCTCTGAAAACACGAAATATGATGATTTTGTCGATAGATTCATTCCCAGTTATAAATTCCTGAATAGGAATATGACCTTTTAGATTGTGTAAATCTGAGCGGAAAATCGTGATTTCGACTCATTCCAAAGCTTGTAAAACTGCAAATAGCAATCTAAAAACACGGGATATGATGTATTTGGTGCTAGATTCTGCCATATAACGCACTTCTGAAGCAAAATCTTGCTTCTGAGAAGATTTACAGTCAAAAATTTCCCAACGAGAGTCACAAATAACGCTGATAACTCACTGGAAACGCAAAATTTTGTGCATTTGAGGACGGATTCAAGCGTATTATGTTGTATTGTATAGATTTATGTGATTTGCAATACTTTGAAACTGCTCAGAATGTGGTAATTTTGACTTATTTCAAACTTCATATAACTGTAGATAGCGCTCTGAGAACACGAAATATGATGTTATCGTCGATGGATTCATACATATTATGAGGTCCTGAATAGGAATATGAACTTTTTGATTGTGAAAATCTGCGCGGAAAAGCATGATTTCGACTTATTCCAAAGTTTGTAAAACTGCAAATAGCACTCTAAAAACACGATCTATGATGTATTTGGTGCTAGATTCTGCCATATAACGCAGTTTTGAAGCAAAATCTTGCTTCTGAGCAGATATACAAAATAAAAATTTCTCAACGAGACTCAGGGAAAACGCTGATAACTCGCTGGAAATGCCAAATTCTGTGCATTTGAGGACGGATTCATGCGTATTATGTTGTATTGGAAAGATTTATGTGATTTGCGATACTTTTAAACTGCTCAGAATGTGGTAATTTTGACTTATTTCAAATTTCATATAACTGCAGACAGCGCTCTGAAAACACGAAGGTTGATGGTTTTTGTCGATAGATTCATATATAATATGAGGTCTTGAATAGGAATATAAACTTTTTGATTGTGAAAATCTGCGCGGAAAAGCGTGATTTCGACTTATTCCAAAGTTTGTAAAACTGCAAATAGCACTCTAAAAACACAAAATATGATGTATTTTGTGCTAGATTCTGCCATATAACGCACTTTTGAAGCAAAATCTTGCTTCTGAGCAGATTTACAGAGTCAGAAATTTCTCAACGAGACTCAGAATGAACGCTGATAACCTGCTGGAAACGCAAAATTTTGTGCATTTGAGGACGGATTCATGCGTATTATGTTGTATTGGATAGATTCATGTGATTTGCGATACTTTGAAACTGCTCAGAATGTGGTAATTTTTACTCATTTCAAACTTCATATAACTGCAGATAGCGCTCTGAAAACACGAATTATGATATTTTTGTCGATAGATTAATACATATTATGGAGTTCTCAATAGGAATAAGAACTTTTTGATTGTAAAAATCCGCGGGGAAAAGCGTGATTTCGACTTATTTCAATGTTTGTAAAACTGCGAATAGCACTCTAAAAACACGAAATATGATGTATTTGGTGCTAGACTCTGCCATATAACTCACTTTTGAAGCAAAACCTTGCTTCTGAGCAGATTTACAGAGTCAAAAATTTCTCAACGAGACTCAGAGAAAACGCTGATAACTCGCTGGGAACGCAAAATTTCGTGCATTTGAGGACGGATTCATGCGTATTATGTTGTATTGGATAGATCTATGTGATTTGCGATACTTTGAAACTGCTCAGAATGTGGTAATTTTGACTTATTTCAAACTTCATATAACTGCACATAGCGCTCTGAAAACACGAAATATGATGATTTTGTCGATAGATTCATACATATTATAAATTCTTGAATAGGAATATGAACTTTTAGATTGTGTAAATCTGCGCAGAAAAGCGTGATTTTGACTCATTCCAAAGTTTGTAAAACTGCAAATAGCAATCTAAAAACACGAAATATGATGTATTTGGTGCTAGATTTTGTCATATAACGCACTTTTGAAGCAAAATCTTGCTTCTGAGCAGATTTACAGAGTCAAAAATTTCTCAACGAGACTCAAAAGAAACGCTGGAAATTTGCTGTAAACGCAGAATTCTGTGCATTTGAGGACTGATTCATGCGTATTATGTTGTATTGGATAGACTTAGGTGATTTGCGATACTTTGAAACTGCTCAGAATGTGGTAATTTTGACTTGTTTCAAACTTCATATAACTGCAGATAGCGCTCTTGAAACACGATGTATTATGTCTTTGTCGATAGATTCAAACATATTATGAGGTCTTGAATAGGAATATGAACATTTTGATTGTGAAAATCTGCGCGGAAAAGCGTGTTTTCGACTTATTCCAAAGTTTGTAAAACTGCGAATAGCACTCTAAAAACACAAAATATGTTGTATTTTGTGCTAGATTCTGCCATATAACGCACTTTTAAAGCAAAATCTTGCTTCTGAGCAGATTTACAGAGTCAAAAATTTCTCAAAGAGACTCAGAAAACACGCTGATAACTCGCCGGAAACGCAAAATTTTGTGCATTTGAGGACGGATTAATGCGTTTTATGTTGTATTGGATTGACCTATGTGATATGCGATACTTTGAAACTGCTCAGAATGTGGTAATTTTGACTTATTTCAAAATTCATATAACTGCAGATAGCGCTGTGAAAACAAAATATATGATGTTTTTGTCAATGGATTCATACATCTTTTGAGGTCCTGAATAGAAATATTAACTTTTTGATTCTGAAAATCTGCGCGAGAAACCGTGA
Organism: Dromius quadrimaculatus; assembly: GCA_963989225.1. Lineage (NCBI taxonomy): Eukaryota > Metazoa > Arthropoda > Insecta > Coleoptera > Carabidae > Dromius > Dromius quadrimaculatus. The sequence continues at coordinate 160,611 of CAXDIG010000281.1, read as the reverse complement.
TTTCGACTAATTCCAGAGTTTGTAAAACTGCAAATAGCACTCTAAAAACACGAAATATGATGTATTTGGTGCTAGATTCTGCCATATAACGCACTTTTGAAGCAAAATCTTGCTTCTGAGCAGATTTACAGGGTCAAAAATTTCTCAATGATACTCAGAAAAAACGCTGATAACATGCTGAGAACGCTGAATTTTATGCATTTGAGGACGGATTCTTGCGTATTATGTTGTATTGGATAGATTTATGTGATTTGCGATACTTTGAAACTGCTCAGAATGTCGTAATTTTGACTTATTTCAAACTTCATATAACTGCAGATAGCGCTCTGAAAACACGAAATATGATGTTTTTGTCGACGGATTCATACATATTATGAGATCCTGAATAGGAAAATGAACTTTTCTATTGTGAAAATCTGCGCGAAAAAGCGTGATTTCGACTTATTCCAAAGTTTGTAAAACTGCAAATAGCAGTCTAAAAACACGAAATATGATGTATTTGGTGCTGGATTATGCCATATAACGCACTCTTGAAGCAAAATCTGGCTTCTGAGCAGATTTACAGAGTCAAGAATTTCTCAACGAGACTCAGAAAAAACGCTGATAACTCGCTGGAAACGCAAAATTTTGTGCATTTGAGGACGGATTCATGCGTATTATGTTGTATTGGATAGACTTATGTGATTTGCGATACTTTGAAACTGCTCAGAATGTGGTAATTTTGACTTATTCCAAACTTCATATAACTGCAGAAAGCGCTCTGGAAACACGTAATATGATGTTTCTGTCGATGGATTCGTACAAATAATATAATGACACCTCCTTAAATTGATATAATTAGATCGCTGACTTTTATATTAACCTTTAACTCAGCGAAATTCAGTATTCTAAAAAACATATTACTTTCCAAAGTAGAAAGACTAAACACCCTTCAGTCAAAAACATGTTTTTCTCTAATTTAGCACGTTTTGAGATGAACTTTGCATATAAATACTTTTAGTTTAGAATTTAGGATAAGTCTTGTGTTAACCATAATCAATGTAACAACGCTTCTGTCTTATAATAAACTTTTTGAAAACAAGTTTCAGAGTTTCAATAATTTAAGTGGCGCAGTCAGTAGGATAGCGCAAAAGATTGTTGATTCGAAAATTCTTAAGAATTTTCAATTCGTATAAAATCAGCAACCGTCAGTTTCAACTGTTTAACGCCGCTATTCGAACAAAAATACAGATTTCTTAAGAAGAAACTCGCAAGCAGAAGAAGTAACCTAGAGCAGCACGAGTCGTCGCCATAGTCAGAACTCAACCTCCTGGACTTCAAGAATCCTGTTCAAAATCAGCTGAGCGAACATCAACTGAGAACAGCACCAACTTCAACTACTGCATCATCGCCAAACGACGAGCAGCGGAACCAGCTGAATCAACTTCACAAGTCTCCACCAGCAGCCGAGCGGAAATCGTCTGGGAGTAGAAGTCACCAGCCCAATGATCAAAGAAATCCTGATTTTAATGTAAGTCAGTTTTACTATTATATATTCTGTATTCAATTACTGAGCAACTCAATAATTTAACAATCACAAACATGCCGCAAGAGCAAGGAAGTATTTTTACATCTCTAAATAAAGACGTATCAAAATTGCTAGAATTAGCTCCAAATTTCGACGGAGATGTCAAAACTCTGTCAAATTTCATAAACACTGTAAAAAAAAAGATTGCTTTGATAAACCAAACCAATCCATCAGAAATCACCAAAAAACTAGTATTGTTAACTTAAAAGAATAAAATAAACGGCATAGCCGCACAAAGTCTTAACATAAATAGCATAACTTCATGGCAAGAATCAAAAGAATATTTACAACAAAACTTTTCAGACACACGTTCAGAACATACACTCATGTATGAAATTAGTCATTTCAAACAGACAAGAGAATCTATTATAGAATATTCCAATAAGTTTAATGATTTATTCTTAATTCACAAGAGTTAAATTGAATGTAGATACGAAAATGTAATCAGTAGAGTTATAGTTGAAAATTCAATTAAATATGATGTACAATGTTTCATAAACAATTGTTAAGATCCCTTCAGAAGTCAATTGTCAGCAAGAAATCCACAGAGACTCACAGATATATTGAATTTAATCACGAATGACTTACAATACATTCATAATCAACAAAAATTAAATATGAGTTCTCCCATTCCTAGAAATTTACCATCAAAGAACCAAATCCAATTTATCCAACAGAACAGAAATCCTTTTCCATTTCCTCAAAACTCTCAAAGACCACCGAACAAACCCTTTTTAAGACCTTTTGCTCCAGAAGCGAATATTAGAAATGTCGCAAATACACGAACACCCACACCTATGAGTACACAAACTCAATTAACTCCCCGATTTTCTCCAAGACAAAATAACTCAGAATATTTAGATACGGAAATAGTTTCCGAAAATAAAAACGATGAACGAAATTTCGAAAACGAAAATGAAAATTTTCTAGAACTCGACCCACCAGAATCGAGTCCCTAACAAATATTTTGAGTAAATTACCTTCTATAAAAATAGGAGATTTTAAAATATTACTTGATACTGGTTCTACACAAAATTATATTCATTCAAAAATACTGAAACCAGATACAACTAAGTACCGTGAACATTTTATAATTCATACATGCAATGGAAAATCAACTGGCAATGGGGTTACTTTTTTTAAATTCAAAAACTTTAATATAAAAGGTTATATTTATAATTTTCATAAAGATTTTGATGTATTATCAGGAATGCCAGGAATAAAACTATTAAAATCAATATTCAATTTTGAGAAGGAAGAAGTTACCTTTTTAAATAGATTTAAAAATAAATTTCAATATTTAAATCAACCATGAAATATTAATTTAAATAAAAAAGTAAAAAATCAAATAATTCGCGACGATCACCTAACTGACGCAGAGAAAAGTGCATTGTCAAAAATTTTAAATAATTATAAGGATTTGATATTACAAGAAAACGGAAAATTAGGTTTCACTAATAAAATTAAACATAAAATTAAAACCACAGATAATATTCCTATCCACTCGAAACAATATGAATACCCAGAAATTTATAAACAAGAGGTTCAAACACAAATTGCAAAAATGCTTAGAGACGATATAATACAATATTGCTTTTCACCATGGTCAGCCCCCATTTGAATGGTCCCAAAAAAAGCCGATGCTTCAGGTAAACAAAAATTCAGAGTTGTAATTGACTATCGTAAATTGGACGAGAGAACAATAGATGACAAATTCCCAATCCCTGACATAACCGACATTTTGGACAAATTAGGAAAATCCAATTATTTCACAACTCTCGACCTTACAACCGGATTCCATCAAATTGAAGTTATTCCTGATGATATTCCTAAACAACATTTTCCACAAATTTCGGGCATTACGAATTCAAACATATGCCTTTTGGTTTGAAAAACGCACCTTCCACTTTTCAAAGATTGATGAATTTTGTTCTAAAAGATTTAATTGACAAAATTTGCTTGGTATACCTTGATGACATAATTATTTTGGGAACTTCATCCAAGAACATTTAAATAACATTCAAAAAGTTTTTCAAAAATTACGAGAGGCTAATTTGAAGATACAACTTGATAAAAGTGAATTTTCAAGGAAAGAAGTTGCATATTTAGGACACGTTATAACAACGGATGAAATTGAGCCAAATCCTGATAAAATCCAAGCAATAAAAAAATTTCAGATCCCTAAAACTGCTAAAGAAATTAAATCATTTTTAGGCCTACTTGGCAATTATCGTAGATTCATTGATAATTTTGCAAAAATTACTAAGCTCCTTACTTCTTGTTTAAAGAAAAATCAAAAAATTGATATTAATAATATAGAATATAAAAATTGTTTTGAAAAGTGCAAAACCCTTCTCTCCAATGATCCTATACTCCAATATCCGGACTTCACGAAAGACTTTATTTTGACAACCGATGCTAGCAATTACGCACTAGTCGCTGTACTCTCTCAAAGAGACAAAAATAACAAAGATCTCCCTATAGCCTATATTTCAAGAACTTTGAATGAACATGAAATAAATTATAGTACAATCGAAAAAGAGTTATTAACAATTGTTTGGGCCACTAAACAATTCAGACCTTATCTTTTGGGATATAAGTTTAAAATAATCACAGATCATCGTCCTCTCATATGGTTGAATTCATTAAAAGAACCTAACCAAAAATTAATTCGTTGGAAACTCAAATTGGAAGAATTTAATTATACAATAGAATATAAAAAAGGATGTCAAAATGTTGTAGCAGATGCATTATCTCGAATAAAACCAGGATTCAAAATTCGTTACCTCAACTACGATATTTTTGAGTCAAAAAACCCATTAGTCCATTGTATATCCAAAGATATAAAATTAAGTAAAGGTCTTGCAGAATAAGTAAAAATTAAATATCCTTTCGAAAATTTTTATAATTTAGACAATAAAATATCAATCCAAAAAGAACCCAGATTAATTCTACATTTAATAACAAAGAATTTCCATTACGAAAAACCAGATATTTCAAGAATCAAAAAATGTCTACAGAAATTGTTAGAATTTTGTATCCAAAATGATATAACAGAATTGGATCTACCTCGTACATGTTCTGGATTAGATAAGAAACCTTGGCAAAAAATTCAAAATATAATAACAAATATTTTTGAAAATACTTCTATAATATTCAATATTTACGATAAACCCGGAGATCAAGAATTAAATTTAAATTCAGATAATAATTCTATTATAGGTGTATCAGGTTCAGAGCAGGACTTAAATGAAACTATCCATTCCGATTCCGAAAGCCCCGTGAACGGATTAACATATTTAGACACATGTGTGAATACTTGTAAGAATCAAATCATTGTCAAGGAAACTGATGGTAAAAATGTAGTCAAAATTTAATTAAACATAAAATTACTCTCATCGGATATCGACAACATTCACAGGGCTGGTCGCAAATCCGTAGCAAAAGATAGACTTGTATTTATTTCGTTAATCTCAACAAAAATGAGAAATGAAATATTTTATAAAAGAAGATTATTGAAAGGAACTAATATTTTTATAGACGAAGATCTATCAGAAGAGGATAGAAAGCTTCGATACGAACTGAGAACACAACTAAAACAAGCCAGAACCGAAGGCAAACAAGTAAAAATAAAAAGCGGAAAAATAGCCCCTGCAGATTACTTACCATCTAACAAAAGAAATAGAGAATCCCAGTCATCAGAAGGTTCAACAGGAAAAATAACTCCGAAGCTAAAATCCCTGAAGTCAACTGAAGATTTGATGAAAGAAAATGCGCAACAGGTTTTTTCTAGATGGCACAGAAACATTGATGGCGAAATAACAAATGATAGTCCGTGGATGCATGAAGACAAACCGAATCGACCACCCAAACAAGACTACACATCACCTGGAGACAACTTAAATTCTAAGCTAAGTAGATACTATGCTTACATAAATAATAAAACTAAACTAGATCTTTCTATAATCTTTTGGAATGTTAATGGATTCAAAAATATACTAAATTTAGATGTTGAAGAACAGTCACTCCTGTCACAGGGAGATATTATATGTTTGTCTGAAACATGGTGTACTAAAAACGTAACACTCTTACCCCCCTACTTAAGTGATCATTCTGTTAATAATATCTGCAGTAATGCAATTAAGGAAAAAACAAAGGGAAGAGGAAGTGGAGGTTTAGTAATTTTAGCTAATAAAAAACAAAAACTAAAAATAAATATCATTGAAATTACAAATCTTTGGATAACTATAGAAATTATCAAAGATAGCAATAAATTCATCCTACAATCAGTTTACTTGAAACCAACGCTCAACAATACGGAATGTATAAACCTCCTACAAACTTCCCTTTGTCAAATCACTGATCTATATGCTTCTCACAGAATAATAATTTTAGGAGACTTTAATGCCCATATCGGAAACCTGAACCAAATCGATGAAAATATATTCACAAACCCAAACGCTCACAAATACAGGCAATCCATGCATAAAGAAATCAATGACCGAGGTTATAAATTAGTAAAATGTATGGAGGAATCTGGACTCTGTGTATTAAATGGAAGAACTACAGACGACATTACAGGACAATACACTTATCTCAGCAAAGTAGGTAATAGTACAATAGATTTGGTATGGGCAAACATCTTAGCTCTGGACGAAATTAATTCTTTTGAAATAATACCTAGTTCAACAAACTCAGGACATTGCATCTGTAAGGTTTCCTTAAAGTGCGATACAATAAATATAAACAGCTCAAATGTACCAGAATATAGAGAAAAGAACTGTAAATTCTTAGTTAAATTTAAGTTCAATAAGGACAACTTTGTCAACTATCAAAATTATCTCAGACAATCGCCAAATATTCATGTAAATAACACCGATATTAATATTTTGGACAACAATCTAACATGCTCTCTGAAAGCAGCTGCTTGCTCTTCAAATATGATTGAAGTCTCAAAAACAAAACAAACGTCATTACTAATACATAAAAAACCATGGTTTAATCAAGACTGTCAAGAGCATAAGATTATCTGCAAACGTAACCTAAGAAAATATCTAAGCGATCGTAATAACAAAAATTTAGCAGACTATCTTGGGTCGAAGAAACTGTACACTCTCATTAAAACTAAAACCAAGAACATATACCAAAAAAATATTTCGATGACTCTTGCGAACACAAAAAATAATATTGAATTTTGGAAGACCGTAAATTCCTTGAAACCTAGAGCTAAACCTTCCAATGAAATAAGTCTAGAGAATTGGGAAGAATTCTTCAAGAAATCTTTTCCACCTCTCAATATGCAAGTAAATATATATCAGGGTAGTACACATCCCACTTTAGAGGCAGACATCTCGACGAAAGAGCTTCAGCTTAGTATAAACGCAAGTAAAACAAACAAAGCCCCAGGTTCGGATGGTCTAAACAATGAATTTTTCAAATATATTACTCCTGAATGGGAGCACTATATACTGCACATGTTTAACCAAATTCTGAAAACCGAAATTATACCTGATTCATGGTCCGGTATCGTTCTATTCTTAATATACAAAAAAGGTAATCCCTCTGACCCGTTGAACTACAGAGGAATAGCAAAAATAAACTGCATATGTAAAATCTTCACTAATATTATATATAACCGTTTAGAAACATAGTGTGAAGAAAATAATATAATAAGTGAATGGCAATTTGGTTTTCGAAAAAACAGAGGTACCGCGGACAATCTGTTCTCACTTACAGCTCTTGCACAAATCACCTTGAGATTAAAGAAGCAGAAAGCATACGCAATTTTTATTGACTTTCGCAGAGCCTTTGACTCTGTGGACCACAGCAGACTTTGGGAAAAGTTGAACGACTTAGGTTTTCCAAATAAATTGATTCGAATTATATCCAACTTTTATAAAAATGCATACCTCCAAATTGAAACTCAAAACCAATTGTCGGAGAAAATACAAATAACGCAAGGGGTTTTGCAGGGAGATACATTGAGTCCCCTACTCTTCACTCTTTTTCTTAATGATCTGGAATCTTTTTTTAGAAACAAGGGAGCCGAGGGACTTAACATAGACGGTAAAAGCGATTTATTGATGCTGTCGTATGCAGACGATTTGGTATTATTTGGCAAATCACCAATAGACACGCGAAGAAAACTAAACATACTACACGAGTATTGCACACAGAATCACCTATGTGTCAACGTAGATAAGTCAAAAATTTTGCTTTTTCATAAAGGTAGAGCCCCAAATTCTAGTCGGTTCCAATACAACCAAGTCGAAATCGAAGTAGTAAATAATTATGTATATCTAGGAGTAGCGTTTAGCTCTTCTGGCAAATTTAATTTAGCAGTACAAAAAACTTACCAAAAAGCTATTATAGCCACACAAAAAGTAAATTCTATCCTATGCAAGGGTAAATCCAACACCTGGTCAGAAAAAGAACAATCACTAAACTCTATTATAAGGGCTACAACATTGTATGGCTCAGAAATATGGGCTCTCAGATATGGAGAAGCATTAGAGAAATGTCAAATCCGTTTTGCGAAATATATACTCATGTGTCCTAGAAATACACCAAACTATATGGTACGATTAGAAACTGGTATTATTCAACTAACATTCTTTATTTGGAAAAGAACACTTACATGGTGGAATAAAGTGCTAAAAATGCCCAACGAGAGAATAACAAAACAATTATATAATCGTTTGCTACATCTAGACGCAAATTACCAAAATAACAAAATAGAGAACAATTGGTGCACTCAATTAAAAACGTTTCTCTTAGACTTAGGCTTCGCAAAGGTATGGGAAGACCAATATATTAATAAAGGTCAAATAGACCAAATATTGCAAAAGTATCTTTAAACCCTAAAACAAACGGATCTTTACAGATGCAATAATTCACGATATTCTTCAATGTACAAAATATTGAAAACGAATTATCTCATAGAAAGTTATCTAACATCAGATATAAGTTCAGCAAAAATAAGAGTGATTGCCCAAATCAGACTAGCAAGTAAAAAGTTTCTAATCATAACTTTAAATACCATAAAATACACTATAAATATAGAGGAGTTATGCTCCTTGTGCAACAAACAAGAACCAGAAAATATTTTCCATATTTTTACACAGTGTCCAATTTATACTCCATACCGCTCTGTTTATCTTAATGATTTCATTGACCTCAATGAACTACAAGTTCATACTATATTCGATAACCTAAATGCTGAGAAGATCAAAAATATATTTTTATACACTATAAATGTCCTGAAATTAAGAAGTTTCATTATGAATGAATGAAGAAATAATGATTCTATTGGCCTCAATGATCTACAAGCTCATACTATATTTGACAACCTAAATACTGAAAAGACCAACAATATATTTTTATACACTATAAAAGTTCTGAAATCAAGAAATTTCACTGTTAATGAATAAAGAAATAATGATTTTATTGGCCTCAATGAACTACAAGTTCATACTATATTTGATAACCTAAATACTGAAAAGATCAACAATATATTTTTTTACACTATAAATGATCAGAAATCAAGAAGGTTCACTCTTAATGAATAAAGAGATAAGGATTTTATTGGCCCCAATGAACTACAAGTTCATATTATATCTGATAACCTAATTACTGAAAAGACCAACAATATATTTATATACATTGTATGTGATTTGAAAGCAAATGTAAATATGCGTTGTAATTAAAAATGTTAGTATATTTCACAATTATTAATTGATTGTTGCTAATCAATGTAAAGATATTGTATGAGTTTCTCAAGACAATAAATTATATTATTATTATTATTATTATTATTATTAATAACAAAACACTTCAAAATTACCTTGCATTAAGAAAGATAGAAATTCATTATATTTCAGTGGATAATCCTAAAAGCAACGGCATAGTTGAAAGATTTCACTCTTCATTAATTGAACACATGCGTATTATTAATCAAAATCCAAATATAAAAACATTAAAATTAAAGGAACGATTGAATTATGCACTACTCGCTTATAATAATAGCATCCATTCAATTACAAAAAGAACACCTTCGGAAATAATCCACGGTCAAAATTACGAAACCCAATTAAAACCAGAAGAGATATTGGCTGACGAATATTTACAAAAACACAAAGAAATATTAAAAGAAATGGATGAACAGGTTGAAATGAATATAGACCGGCAAAAACAAAAATATTCGGAGCCCCAGGATAAAGAATTTGAAATCCCAGAACAAGCCTATGTAAAAATTCACAAAAGAAATTCTGGCAAAATAGAGAAACCAAAATTTAAACAAATTCAAATTGAAGAAATTATTAATGGAAGGGGTCAAGTGAAAGACAACCAAGCTAAAAGACACAAATTATCTCAACTGTTACAGGGTGATACCATTCAGGTTATCACAAATAATCCGTGATGACAAAAATAACGGAATTCACATCCTAGAGTTAGGAACTGTTCACATCCAGGTAAATGCGCAATTATAACCGTGAAAATATCTTTAAAAAATTTATTCGAACAATATAATTCATTAGAAAACAACACAAAGATGTTATATACAAAATTAGATAATTATAAATTTTTTGATAAAATTGCAACTAATAAGAATATATTGAATTCATTGCTTGAGCATATTAAAGAAAAAATTATATTTTTAAACTTGAATACTTATAGACCTGAACGCGGATCAATCAATGGGTTAGAATCCATTATAAAAAGTATCACTGGAAATTTAGATGAAAGTGATAAAGAAAGATATGATCAAATTATAGAAAATTTGGATATTAATCAAAAGACTATATCAAATAAATTGAATGCCATGATTAAAATAAATAATAATATTACTGCTCAATTTAATGGAAAAATAAAAATCATAAATGAGAATAATAATATTTTAAATAATAAATTAAATAATATACAAAGAGATATTGGCAAAGTTTTGGATGAAATAGATATAATTAAGACTCAAAATTTATTTAACGAATTTGTGCAAGTCGCACAAGATTTGTATTTTTCATTAATACAATTAGAGGAAACCATAACTTTTTGTAAATTGTTTTTGTAAATTGAATATTCTACATTTTGGTATCATAAATCATAAAGAATTACTTCACGAATTGAATAAAATCGAACATAGATTTGTGAGATCAGTAATAACAAATAATTTACAGAACAATAACATTTTAAAAACGTACTGTTCTTACAAAGATCCTGACCTTATAGTCCTTATTGAAATCCCTTCTGTTACTCGTATTGAAGAAGCTATTCAAATAACTTCAATTCCAACAAAAATACGAAAAGTTTATGAAACAATCAATTTAATGAACGGAATGTATTCTAAAACTAATTGTAAAATAAGATTATTGAATAAATATACCCAATTGAATAATAATGAATATTATTGTTAGTCACAAAGTAGTGAATATGAAAAATGTTTAGAAAACGTTATTTGTTATAAAGATTTCCAATTCTGTGATTATAGTGAAATTTCCACAATTAATTCGATTGTAAAAATTAAAAATTCAAATATGAATTATCTCTTTTTTCCTAATAAGAAACAGACTAAATTTATTTGTAATAATAAAATAGAGATAAAAGAGTAAGAAGGTATTTATTATACAGAGAATTGTATCATGAATAATAGAATTGAATTATAAAATAATTTTTGAAGTATTATAGAATTAAAAAGTAATATGACAAATTCAAATTTAACTCGTATGAAAAATGAAATCAAAAATATAACAGAATTTAAAATAAAAACAGAAAATAATATTCAGTTGGATTCTATATATAAGAATATTCATAATAATCATATTATGTTAAAAGTATTCACCTATATTACCTTTATTATTGTAATGATAGTTATAATTTTATATTTTATAAAGAAATGTAAATGCAAAGGCTATTTCAAGATGAATAGAAGACCAAATAAAAACGGAATTGAACCAAATAAGATAAATTAGTAAAAGCAAAAATCATTTTAGCTTTTCCTCTTAAGGGTGGAGGAATAATATAATGACACCTCCTCAAATTGATATAATTAGATCGCTGACTTTTATAATAACCTTCAACTCAGCGAAATTCAGTATTCTAAAAAACATTTTATTCTCCAAAGTAGAAAGACTAAACACCCATTAGTCAAAAACATGTTGTTCTCTAATTTTGCACGTTTTGAGATAAACTTTGCATATAAATACTTTAAGTTTAGAATTTAGGATAAGTCTTGTGTTAACCATAATCAATTTAACAACGCTTCTGTCTTATAATAAACTTTTCAAAAACAAGTTTAGGAGTTTCAATAATTTAAGTTACATATTATGAGGTCCTGAATAGGAATATGAACTTTTTGATTGTGAAAATCTGCGCGGAAAAGCGTGATTTCGACTCATCCCGAAGTTTTTTGAACTGCAAATAGCACTCTGAAAACACTTAAAATGATGAATTTGTGCTAGATTCTGCCATATAACGCACTTTTGAAGCAAAATCTTGCTTCTAAGCAGATTTACAGAGTCAAAAATTTCTCAAACGAGGCTCAGAGAAAACGCTGAAAACTCGCTGGAGACGCAAAATTTTGTGCATTTGAGGACGAATTCTTGCGTATTATGTTGTATTGGATAGATTTATGTGATTTGCGATACTTTGAAACTGCTCAGAATGTGGTATTTTTGACTTATTTCAAACTTCATATAACTGCAGATAGCGCTCTGAAAACACGAAATATGATGTTTTTGTCGATGGATTCATACATATTATAAGATCTTGAATAGGAATTTGAACTTTTTGATTGTGAAAATCTGCGCGGAAAAGCGTGATTTCGACTTATTCCAAAGTTTGTAAAACTGCAAATAGCACTCTAAAAACACGAAATATGATGTATTTGATGCTTGATTCTGCCATATAACGCACTCTTGAAGCAAAATCTTGCTTCTGAGAAGATTTACACCGTCAAAAATTTCTCAACAAAACTCAGAATGAACGCTGATAACTCGCTGGGAACGCAGAATTTCGTGCATTTGAGGACGAATTCATGCGTATTATATTGTATTGGATAGATTAATGTGATTTGCGATACTTTGCAACTGCTCAGAATGTGGTAAATTTGACTTATTTCAAACTTCATATAACTGCAGATAGCGCTCTGAAAACACAGAATATGATGTTTTTGTCGATAGATTAATACATATCATGAAGTCCTGAATAGGAATATGAACTTTTTGATCGTGAAAATCTGCACGGAAAAGCGTGATTTCGACTTATTCCAAAGTTCGTAAAACTGCAAATAGCACTCTAAAAACACGAAATATGATGTATTTGGTGCTGAATTCTGCCATATAACGCACTTTTGAAGCAAAATCTTGCTTCTGAGCAGATTTACAGAGTTAAAAATTTCTCAACAAGACTCAGAAAAGACGCTGATAACTTGCTGGAAACGCAAAATTTTGTGCATTTGAGGACGGATTCATGCGTATTATGTTGTATAGGATAGGTTTATGTGATTTGCGATACTTTTAATCTGCTCCGAATGTGGTAAATTTGACCTATTTCAAACTTCATATAACTGCAGATAGCGCTCTGAAAACACGAAATATGATGTTTTTGTCGATAGATTCATACATATTATGAAGTCCTGAATAGGAATATGAACTTTTTGATTGTGAAAATCTCTGCGGAAAAGCGTGATTTTGACTTATTCCAAAGTTTGTAAAACTGCAAATAGCTCTATAAAAACACGAAATATGATGTATTTGGTGCTAGATTTTGCCATATAATGCACTTTTGAAGCAAAATCTTGCTTCTGAGCAGATTTACAGAGTCAAAAATTTCTTAACGTAACCCAGAAAAAACGCTGATAACTCATTGGGAACGCAAAATTTTGTGCATTTGAGGTCGAATTCATGCGTATTATGTTGTATTGGATAGATTTATGAGATTCGCCATACTTTGAAACTGCTCAGAATGTGGTAATTTTGACTTATTTCAAACTTCATATAACTGCAGATAGCGCTCTGAAAACACAAAAAATGATGTTTGTGTCGATAGATTCATACATATTATGAGGTCCTGAATAGGAATATGAACTTTTTGATTGCGAAAATCTGCGCGGAAAGCGTGATTTCGACTTATTCCAAAGTTTGTGAAACTGCAAATAGCACTACTCTGAAAACACGAAATATGATGTATTTGGTGTTAGATTCTGCCATATAACGCACTTTTGAAGCAAAATCTTGCCTCTGAGCTGATTTACAGAGTCAAAAATTTCTCAACGAAACTCAGAAAAAACGCTGATAACTCGCTGGAAACGCAAAATTTTGTGCATTTGAGGACGGATTCATGCGTATTATGTTGTATTGGATAGATTTATGTGATTTGCGATACTTTGAGACTGCTCAGAATGTGGTAATTCAGATTTATTTCAAACTTCATATTACTGCAGATAGCGCTCTGAAAACACGGAATATGATGCTTTTGTCGATAGATTCATACATATTATGAGGTCCTAGATAGGAATATGAACTTTTTGATTGTGAAAATCTGCGCGGAAAAGCGTGATTTCGACTTATTCCAAAGTTTATAAAACTGCAAATAGCACTCTGAAAACACGTAATATGATGTATTTGGTGCTAGATTCTGCCATATAACGCACTTTTGAAGCAAAATTTGCTTCTGAGCAGATTTACACAGTCAAAAATTTCTCTACAAGACTCAGAAAAAACGCTGATAACTTGCTGGAAACGAAGCATTTTGTGCATTTGAGAACGGATTCATGCGTATTATGTTGTATTGGATAGATTTATGTGATTTGCGATACTTTGAAACTGCTCAGAATGTGGTAATTTTGACTTATTTCAAACTTTATATAACTGCTGATAGCGCTCTGAAAACACGAAATATGATGTTTTTGTCGAACGATTCATACATATTATGAGCTCCTGAATACGAATATGAACTTTTTGATTGTGAAAATCTGCGCGGAAAAGCGTGATTTCGACTCATTCCAAAGTTTGTAAAACTGCAAATAGCACTCTAAAAACACGAAATTTAATGTATTTGGAGCTAGATTCTGTCGTATAACGCACTTTTGAAGCTAAATCTTGATTCTGAGCAGATCAATAGAGTCAAAAATGTCTCAACGAGACTCAGAAAAAACGCGGATAACTCGCTGGAAACGCAAAATTTTGTGCATTTGAGGACGGATTCATGCGTTTTATGTTGTATTGGATAGATTTACGTGATTAGCGATACTTTGGAACTGTTCAGAATGAGGTTATTTTGACTTATTTCAAACTATATATAACTTTAGATAGCGCTCTGAAAACACAAAATATGATGTTTTTGTCGATAGATTCATACATATTATGAGGTCCTGAATAGGAATACGAAGTTTTTGATTGTGGAAATCTGCGCGGAAAAGCGTGATATCGACTTATCCCTAAGCACTCTTAAAACACGTAATATGATGTATTTGGTGCTAGATTCTGCCATATAACGCACTTTTGAAGCATAATCTTGCTTCTTAGCAGATTTTCAGAGTCAAAAATTTCTCAACGAGACTCAGAAAAAACGCTGAAAACTTGCTGGAAACGCAAAATTTTGTGCATTTGAGGACGGATTCATGCGTATTATGTTGTATTGGATAGATTTATGTGATTTGCGATACTTTGAAACTGCTCAGAATGTGGTAATTTTGACTTATTTCAAACTTCATATAACTGCAGATAGCGCTCTGAAAACACGAAATATGATGTTTTTGTCGATAGATTCATACATATTATGAGGTCCTGAACACGAATATGAACTTTTTGATTGTGAAAATCTGCGCGGAAAAGCATGATTCCGACTTATTCCAGAGTTTGTAAAACTGCAAATAGCACTCTAAAAACACATAATATGATGTATTTGGTGCTGGATTCTGCCATATAACGCACTTTTGAAGCAAAATTTTGCTTCTGAGCAGATTTACAGAGTCAAAAATTTCTCAACGAGACTCAGAAAAAACGCTGATCACTCGCTAAAAACGCAAAAATTTGTGCATTTGAGGACGGATTCATACGTATTATGTTGTATTGGATAGATTTATGTTATTTGCGATACTTTGAAACTGCTCAGAATGTGGTAATTTTGACTTATTTCAAACATTTCAAACTTCATATAACTGCAGATAGCGCTCTGAAAACACGAAATATGATGTTTTTGTCGATAGATTCATACATATTATGAGGTCCTGAATAGGAATATGAACTTTTTGATTGTGAAAATCTGCGCGGAAAAGCGTGATTTCGACTTATTCCAAAGTTTGTAAAACTGCGAATAGCACTCTAAACACACGAGATATGATGTATTTGATGCTTGATTCTGCCATATAACGCACTCTTGAAGCAAAATCTTGCTTCTGAGCAGATTTACACAGTCAAAACTTTCTTAACAAAACTCAGAATGAACGCTGATAACTCGCTGGAAACGCAGAATTCCGTGCATTTAAGAACGGATTCATGCGTATTATATTGTATTGGATATACTGATGTGATTTGCGATACTTTGAAACTGCTCAGAATGTGGTGAATTTGACTTATTTCAAACTTCATATAACTGCAGATAGCGCTCTGAAAACACAGAATATGATGTTCTTGTCGATAGATTAAAACATATCATGAGGTCCTGAATAGGAATATGAACTTTTTGATTGTGGAAATCTGCACGGAATAGCGTGATTTCGACTTATTCCAAAGTTCGTAAAACTGCAAATAGCACTCTAAAAACACAGAATATGATGTATTTGGTGCTAAATTCTGCCATATAACGCACTTTTGAAGCAAAATCTTGCTTCTGAGCAGATTTACAGAGTTAAAAATTTCTCAACAAGACTCAGAAAGAACGCTGATAACTCGCTGGAAACGCAAAATTTTGTGCATTTGAGGACGGATTCATGCGTATCATGTTGTATTGGACAGGTTTATGTGATTTGCGATACTTTTAAACTGCTCAGATTGTGGTAAATTTGACTTATTTCAAACTTCATATAACTGCAGATAGCGCTCTGAAAACACGGAATATGGATGTTCTTGTCGATAGATTCATACATATTATGAGGTCCTGAATAGGATATGAACTTTTTGATTGTTAAAATCTCTGCGGAAAAGCGTGATTTCGACTTATTCCAAAGTTTGTAAATTGCAAATAGCACTATAAAAACACGAAATATGATGTATTTGGTGCTAGATTTTGCCATATAATGCACTTTTGAAGCAAAATCTTACTTCTGAGCAGATTTACACAGTCAAAAATTTCTCAACGTAACCCAGAAAAAACGCTGATAACCCATTGGGAACGCGGAATTTTGTGCATTTGAGGACGAATTCATGCGTATTATGTTGTATTGGATAGAGTTATGTGATTTGCTATACTTTGAAACTGCTCAGAATGTGGTAATTTTGACTTATTTTAAACTTCATATAACTGCAGATAGCGCTCTGAAAACACAAAATATGATGTTTTTGTCGATAGATTCATACATATTATGAGGTCCTGAATAGGAATATGAACTTTTTGATTGTGAAAATCTGCGCGGATAAGCGTGATTCCGACTCATTCCAAAGTTTGTGAAACTGCAAATAGCACTACTCTAAAAACACGAAATATGATGTATTTGGTGCTAGATTCTGCCATATAACGCACTTGAAGCGAAATCTTGCCTCTGAGCTGATTTACAGAGTCAAAAATTTCTCAACGAGACTCAGAAAAACGCTGATAACTCGCTGAAAACGCAATATTTTGTGCATTCAAGGACGGATTCATGCGTATTATGTTGTATTGGATAGATTTATGTGATTTGCGATACTTTGAGACTGCTCAGAATGTGGTAATTTTGACTTATTTCAAATTTCATATAACTGCAGATAGCGCTCTGAAAACACGGAATATGATGCTTTTGTCGATAGATTCATACATATTATGAGGTCCTAGATAGGAATATGAACTTTTTGATTGTGAAAATCTGCGCGAAAAAGCGTGATTTCGACTTATTCCAAAGTTTGTAAAACTGCGAATAGCACTCTAAAAACACAAAAAATGATGTATTTGGTGCTAGACTCTGTCATATAACGCACTTTTGAAGCAAAATCTTGCTTCTGAGCAGATTTACAGAGTCTAAAATTTCTCAACGAGACTCAGAAAAAACGCTGATAACTCGCTGGAAACGCAGAATTTTGTGCATTTGAGGTCGGATTCATGCGTATTATGTTGTATTGGATAGATTTACGTGATCAGCGATACTTTGAAACTGTTCAGAATGTGGTTATTTTGACTTATCCAAACTTTATATAACTTTAGATAGCGCACTGAAACACAAAATATGATGTTTTTGTCGATAGATTCATACATATTATGAGGTCCTGAATAGGAATACGAACTTTTTGATTGTGAAAATCTCTGCGGAAAAGCGTGATTCCGACTTATTCCAAAGTTTGTAAAATTGCAAATAGCACTATAAAAACACGAAATATGAAGTATTTGGTGCCAGATTTTGCCATATTATGCACTTTTGAAGCAAAATCTTGCTTCTGAGCTGATTTACAGAGTCAAAATTTCTCAACGTAACCCAGAAAAAACGCTGATAACCCATTGGGAACGCGGAATTTTGTGCATTTGAGGACAAATTCATGCGTATTATGTTGTATTGGATGGATTTATGAGATTTGCTATACTTTGAAACTGCTCAGAATGTAGTAATTTTGACTTATTTCAAACTTCATATAACTGCAGATAGCGCTCTGAAAACACAAAATATGATGTTTTTGTCGATAGATTCATACAAATTATGAGGTCCTGAATAGGAATATGAACTTTTTGATTGTGAAAATCTGCGCGGAAAGCGTGATTTCGACTCATTCCAAAGTTGTGAAACTGCAAAATAGCACTACTCTAAAAACACGAAATATGATGTATTTGGTACTAGATTCTGCCATATAACGCACTTTTGAAGCAAAATCATGCCTCTGAGCTGATTTACAGAGTCAAAAATTTCTCAACGAGACTCAGAAAAAACGCTGATAACTGGCTGAAAACGCAATCTTTTGTGCATTCGAGGACGATTCATGCGTATTATGTTGTATTGGATAGATTTATGTGATTTGCGATACTTTGAAACTGCTCAGAATGTGGTAATTTTGACTTATTTCAAACTTCATCTAACTGCAGATAGCGCTCTGAAAACACCGGAGTATGATGCTTTTGTCGATAGATTCATACATATTATGAGGTCCTAGATAGGAATATGAACTTTTTGATTGTGAAAATCTGCGCGGAAAAGCGTGATTTCGACTTATTCCAAAGTTTGTAAAACTGCAAATAGCACTCTAAAAACACGTAATATGATGTATTTGGTGCTAGATTCTGCCATATATCGCACTTTTGAAGCAAAATCTTGCTTCTGAGCAGATTTACACAGTCAAAAATTTCTCAACGAGACTCAGAAAAAACGCTGATAACTTGCTGGAAACGCAGCATTTCGTGCATTTGAGAACGGATTCATGCGTATTATGTTGTATTGGATAGATTTATGTGATTTGCGATACTTTAAAACTGCTCAGAATGTGGTAATTTTGACTTATTTCAAACTTTATATAACTGCTGATAGCGCTCTGAAAACACGGAATATGATGTTTTTGTCGATAGATTCATACATATTATGAGCTCCTGAATACGAATATGGACTTTTTGATTGTGAAAATCTGCGCGAAAGCGTGATTTCGACTCATTCCAAAGTTTGTAAAACTGCCAATAGCACTCTAAAAACACGAAATATAATGTATTTGGAGCTAGATTCTGTCGTATAACGCACTTTTGAAGCTAAATCTTGCATCTGAGCAGATTAACAGAGTCAAAAATGTCTCAACGAGACTCAGAAAAAACGCGGATAACTCGCTGGAAACGCAAAATTTTGTGCATTTGAGGTCGGATTCATGCGTATTATGTTGTATTGGATAGATTTACGTGATAAGCGATACTTTGAAACTGTTTAGAATGTGGTTATTTTGACTTATTCCAAACTTTATATAACTTTAGATAGCGCTCTGAAAACACAAAATATGATGTTTTTGTCGATAGATTCATACATATTATGAGGTCCTGAATAGGAATACGAAGTTTTTGATTGTGAAAATCTGCGCGGAAAAGCGTGATATCGACTTATCCCTAAGCACTCTTAAAACACGTAATATGATGTATTTGGTGCTAGATTCTGCCATATAACGCACTTTTGAAGCATAATCTTGCTTCTTAGCAGATTTTCAGAGTCAAAAATTTCTCAACGAGACTCAGAAAAAACGCTGAGAACTTGCTGGAAACGCAAAATTTTGTGCATCTGAGGACGGATTCATGCGTATTATGTTGTATTGGATAGATTTATGTGATTTGCGATACTTTGAAACTGCTCAGAATGTGGTAATTTTGACTTATTTCAAACTTCATATAACTGCAGATAGCGCTCTGGAAACACGAAATATGATGTTTTTGTCGATAGATTCATACATATTATGAGGTCCTGAACACGAATATGAACTTTTTGATTGTGAAAATCTGCGCGGAAAAGCATGATTTCGACTTATTCCAGAGTTTGTAAAACTGCAAATAGCACTCTAAAAACACATAATATGATGTATTTGGTGCTGGATTCTGCCATATAACGCACTTTTGAAGCAAAATCTTGCCTTCTGAGCAGATTTACAGAGTCAAAAATTTCTCAACGAGACTCAGAAAAAACGCTGATAACTCGCTGGAAACGCAAAATTTTGTGCATTTGAGGACAAATCCATGCGAATTATGTTGTATTTGATAGATTCATGTGATTTGCGATACTTTGAAACTGCTCAGAATGTGGTAATTTTGACTAATTTCAAACTTCATATAACTGCAGATAGCGCTCTGAAAACACAAAATATGATGTTTTTGTCGATGGATTCATACATATTATGAGGTCCCTGAATAGGAATATGGAATTTTTGATTGTGAAAACTTGCGCGGAAAAGCGTTATTTCGACTTATTCCAAAGTTTGTAAAATTGCGAGTAGCACTCTAAAAACACGAGATATGATGTATTTGGTGCTAGATTCTGCCATATAACGCACTTTTGAAAACAAAATCATGCTTCTGAGCAGATTAACAGAGTCAAAAATTTCTCAACGAGACTCAGAAAAAAACGCTGATCACTCGCTAAAAACGCAAAAATTTGTGCATTTGAGGACGGTTTCATACGTATTATGTTGTATTGGATAGATTTATGTTATTTGCGATACTTTGAAACTGCTCAGAATGTGGTAATTTTGACTTATTTCAACATTTCAAACTTCATATAACTGCAGATAGCGCTCTGAAAACACGAAATATGATGTTTTTGTCGACAGATTCATACATATTATGAGGTCCTGAATAGGAATATGAACTTTTTGATTGTGAAAATCTGCGCGGAAAAGCGTGATTTCGACTTATTCCAAAGTTTGTATAACTGCAAATAGCACTCAAAACACACGAAATATGATGTATTTGATGCTTGATTCTGCCATATAACGCACTCTTGAAGCAAAATCTTGCTTCTGAGCAGATTTACACAGTCAAAAATTCCTTAACAAAACTCAGAATAAACGCTGATAACTCGCTGGAAACGCAGAATTCCGTGCATATAAGAACGGATTCATGCGTATTATATTGTATTGGATATACTGATGTGATTTGCGATACTTTGAAACTGCTCAGAATGTGGTAAATTTGACTTATTTCAAACTTCATATAACTGCAGATAGCGCTCTGAAAACACAGAATATGATGTTCTTGCTGATAGATTAATACATATCATGAGGTCCTGAATAGGAATATGAACTTTCTGATTGTGGAAATCTGCACGGAATAGCGTGATTTCGACTTATTCCAAAGCTCGTAAAACTGCAAATAGCACTCTAAAAACACGGAATATGATGTATTTGGTGCTAAATTCTGCCATATAACGCACTTTTGAAGCTAAATCTTGCTTCTGAGCAGATTTACAGAGTTAAAAATTTCTCAACAAGACTCAGAAAGAACGCTGATAACTCGCTGGAAACGCAAAATTTTGTGCATTTGAGGACGGATTAATGCGTATTATGTTGTATTGGACAGGTTTATGTGAATTTGCGATACTTTTAAACTGCTCAGATTGTGGTAAATTTGACTTATTTCAAACTTCATATAACTGCAGATAGCGCTCTGAAAACACGAAATATGATGTTCCTCGTCGATAGATTCATACATATTATGAGCTCCTGAATACGAATATTGGACTTTTTGATTGTGAAAATCTGCGCGGAAAAGCGTGATTTCGACTCATTCCAAAGTTTGTAAAACTGCCAATAGCACTCTAAAAACACGAAATATAATGTATTTGGAGCTAGATTCTGTCGTATAACGCACTTTTGATGCTAAATCTTGCATCTGAGCAGATTAACAGAGTCAAAAATGTCTCAACGAGACTCAAAAAAAACGCGGATAACTCGCTGGAAACGCAAAATTTTGTGCATTTGAGGTCGGATTCATGCGTATTATGTTGTATTGGATAGAATTACGTGATTAGCGATACTTTGAAACTGTTCAGAATGTGGTTATTTTGACTTATTCCAAACTTTATATAACTTTAGATAGCGCTCTGAAAACACAAAATATGATGTTTCTGTCGATAGATTCATACAATATTATGAGGTCCTGAATAGGAATACGAACTTTTTGATTGTGAAAATCTGCGCGAAAAGCGTGATATCGACTGATCCCTAAGCACTCTTAAAACACGTAATATGATGTATTTGGTGCTAGATTTTGCCATATAACGCACTTTTGAAGCATAATCTTGCTTCTTAGCAGATTTACAGAGTCAAAAATTTCTCAACGAGACTCAGAAAAAAACGCTAAAAACTTGCTTGAAACGCAGAATTTTGTGCATTTGAGGACAAATTCATGCGAATTATGTTGTATTGGATAGATTTATGTGATTTGCGATACTTTGAACTTGCTCAGAATGTGGTAATTTTGACTTATTTCAAACTTCATATTACTGCAGACAGCACTCTGAAAACACGAAATATGATGTTTTTGTCGATGGATTCATACATATTATGGGATCCTGAATAAGAATATGAACTTTTTGATTGTGAAAATCTGCGCGGAAAAGCGTGATTTCGACTTATTCCAAAGTTTGTAAAACTGCAAATAGCACTCTAAAAACACGAAATATGATGTATTTGATGCTTGATTCTACCATATACGCACTCTTGAAGCAAAATCTTGCTTCTGAGCAGATTTACACAGTCAAGAATTTCTCTACGAGACTCAGAAAAAACGCTGATAACTTGCTGGAAACGAAAAATTTTGTGCATTTGTGGAAGGATTCATGCGTATTATGTTGTATTGGATAGGTTTATGTGATTTGCGATACTTTGAAACTGCTCAGCATGTGGTAAATTTGACTTTTTTCAAACTTCATATAACTGCAGATAGCTCTCTGAAAACACGAAATATGATATGATGTTTTTGTCGATAGATTCATACATATTATGGGGTCCTAGATAGGAATATGAACTTTTTGATTGTGAAAATATGCGCGAAAAGCGTGATTTCGACTTATTCCAAAGTTTATAAAACTAAAAATAGCACTCTAAAAAACACGGAATATGATGTATTTGGTGCTAGATTCTGCCATATAATGCACATTTGAAGCAAAATCTTGCTTTTTGAGCAGATTTACAGAGTCAAAAATTTCTCATCAAAACTCAGAATAAACGCTGATAACTCGCTGGAAAACGCAGAATTTTGTGCATTTGAGGACGGATTCATGCGTAATATATTGTATTGGATAGATTAATGTGATTTGCGATACTTTGAAACTGCTCAGACTGTGGTAAATTTGACTTATTTCAAACTTCATATAACTGCAGATAGCGCTCTGAAAACACAGAATATGATGTTTTTTGTCGATAGATAAATACATATCATGAGGTCCTGAATAGGAATATGAACTTTTTGATCGTGGAAATCTGCACGGAAAAGCGTGATTTCGACTTATTCCAAGTTCGTAAAACTGCAAATGGCACTCTAAAAACACGGAATATGATGTATTTGGTGCTAAATTCTGCCATATAACGCAGTTTTGAAGCAAAATCTTGCTTCTGAGCAGATTTACAGAGTTAAAAATTTCTCAACAAGACTCAGAAAAAACGCCTGATAACTCGCTGTAAACGCAAAATTCTGTGCATTTGAGGAAGGATTCATGCGTATTATGTTGTATTGGATAGGTTTATGTGATTTGCGATACTTTGAAACTGCTCAGAATGTGGTAATTTTGACTTATTTCAAACTTCATATAACTGCAGATAGAGCTCTGAAAACACGAAATATGATGTTTTTGTCGATAGATTCATACATATTACGAGGTCCTGAATAGGAATATGAACTTTTTGATCGTGAAAATCTCTGCGGAAAAGCGTGATTTCGACTTATTCCAAGTTTGTAAAACTGCAAATAGCACTATAAAAACACGAAATATGATGTATTTGGTGCTAGATTTTGCCATATAATGCACTTTTGGAGCAAAATCTTGCTTCTGAGCAGATTTACACAGTCAAAAATTTCTCAACGTTACCCAGAAAAAACGCTGATAACTCATTGGGAACGCAAAATTTTGTGCATTTGAGGACGAATTCATGCGTATTATGTTGTATTGGATAGATTTATGAGATTTGCTATACTTTGAAACTGCTCAGAATGTGGTAATTTTTGACTTATTTCAAACTTCATATAACTGCAGATAGCGCTCTGAAAACACAAAATATGATGTTTTTGTCGATAGATTCATACATATTATGAGGTCCTGAATGGGAATATGACCTTTTTGATTGTGAAAATCTGCGCGGAAAAGCGTGATTTCGACTTATTCCAAAGTTTGTGAAACTGCAAATAGCACTACTCTAAAAACACGAAATATGATGTATTTGGTGCTAGATTCTGCCATATAACGCACTTTTGAAGCAGAATCTTGCCTCTGAGCTGATTTACAGGGTCAAAAATTTCTCAACGAGACTCAGAAAAAACGCTGATAACTCGCTAAAAACGCGAAATTTTGTGCATTCAAGGACGTATTCATGCGTATTATGTTGTATTGGATAGATTTATGTGATTTGCGATACTTTGAAACTGCTCAGAATGTGGTAATTCAGATTTATTTCAAACTTCATATAACTGCAGATAGCACTCTGAAAACACGGAATATGATGCTTGTGTCATAGATTCATACATATTATGAGGTCCTAGATAGGAATATGAACTTTTTGATTGTGAAAATCTGCGCGGAAAAGCGTGATTTCGACTTATTCCAAAGTTTGTAAAACTGCAAATAGCACTCTAAAAACACGTAATATGATGTATTTGGTGCTAGATTCTGCCATATAACGCACTTTTGAAGCAAAATCTTGCTTCTGAGCAGATTTACACAGTCAAAAATTTCTCAACGAGACTCAGAAAAAACGCTGATAACTTGCTGGAAACGCAGCATTTTTGTGCATTTGAGGACGGATTCATGCGTATTTATGTTGTATTGGATAGATTATGTAATTTGCGATACTTTGAAACTGCTCAGAATGTGGTAATTTTGACTTATTTCAAACTTTATATAACTGCTGATAGCGCTCTGAAAACACGAAATATGATGTTTTTGTCGATAGATTCATACATATTATGAGCTCCTGATTAGGAATATGGACTTTTTGATTGTGAAAATCTGCGCGGAAAAGCGTGATTTCGACTCATTCCAAAGTTTGTAAAACTGCAAATAGCACTCTGAAAACACGGAATATAATGTATTGGAGCTAGATTCTGCCATATAACGCACTTTTGAAGCATAATCTTGCTCCTGAGCAGATTTACAGAGTCCAAAAATTTCTCAACGAGACTCAGAAAAAACGCTGATAACTCGCTGGAAACGCAAAATTTTGTGCATTTGAGGACAAATCCATGCGAATTATGTTGCATTTGATAGATTCATGTGATTTGCGATACTTTGGAACTGCTCAGAATGTGGTAATTTTGACTAATTTCAAACTTCATATAACTGCAGATAGCGCTCTGAAAACACGAAATATGATGTTTTTGTCGATGGATTCATACATATTATGAGGTCCTGAATAGGAATATGAAATTTTTGATTGTGAAAAACTTGCGCGGAAAAGCGTTATTTCGACTTATTCCAAAGTTTGTAAATTGCGAGTAGCACTCTAAAAACACGAAATATGATGTATTTGATGCTCGATTCTGCCATATAACGCACTCATTGAAGCAAAATCTTGCTTCTGAGCAGATTTACACAGTCAAAAATTTCTCAACAAAACTCAGAATAAACGCTGATAACTCGCTGAAACGCAGAATTCCGTGCATATAAGAACGGATTCATGCGTATTATATTGTATTGGATATACTGATGTGATTTGCGATACTTTGAAACTGCTCAGAATGTGGTAAATTTGACTTATTTCAAACTTCATATAACTGCAGATAGCGCTCTGAAAACACAGAATATGATGTTCTTGCTGATAGATTAAGACATATCATGAGGTCCTGAATAGGAATATGAACTTTTTGATTGTGGAAATCTGCACGGAATAGCGTGATTTCGACTTATTCCAAAGTTCGTAAAACAGCAAATAGCACTCTAAAAACACGGAATATGATGTATTTGGTGCTAAATTCTGCCATATAACGCACTTTTGAAGCCAAATCTTGCTTCTGAGCAGATTTACAGAATTAAAAATTTCTCAACAAGACTCAGAAAGAACGCTGATAACTCGCTGGAAACGCAAAATTTTGTGCATTTGAGGACGGATTCATGCGTATTATGTTGTATTGAACAGGTTCATGTGATTTGCGATACTTTGAACTGCTCAGATTGTGGTAAATTTGACTTATTTCAAACTTCATATAACTGCAGATAGCGCTCTGAAAACACGAAATATGATGTTCTCGTCGATAGATTCATACTGTAATGTTTATTACTTGATGAATCACTCTGTAAATAAATAAAAGTCACTATTTAATAATCTAAATGAAATAAAATCTTTAATTCTTCCTTATGTCACTAATAACAGTATATTTATATATTAATCACTTAATTCTAATTTAATCAAAGTCACAGATATTTATATTTCACTATTTATATGCACTGTTCACTGTACTTGTTACTTCATTATTTATTTCACACTAATACTCTTATTACTGTACTGTCTGTCCGTCTTTCTGCTTGGCCTTATATAGTGAAATATTGTTCTCGAATTTTTCCATTTCGCGACTCTTTCCATTTCTAGAAATCACCAGATGCTTCCATTGAGAGGGGTGATGGGCTGCGACGCGGTGCGGCGTAAGCGGCCGAAGAAGCTCCGCCCCATACTACGTCTTTTCTACGAGCTCCCCCCTCACTCCGCACGGTCACATTGCCCTCTTCTTAAGAATGTTTCGTCCCGAAAACACATCTTCATGTCTATGCCGGAATCGACACTCGCCGCCCTTGGTGCAACCTGTAGTTTGGTAGAAGTAGCAGTCGACAGTTTTTGGTTCGATCGGGCCTGCTGGGTGGAAACAGCAGACCAATATTTGAATTCCCGCTGTTCCGGAATGTTACCTCTATCATATTTCGAACGATCTTCCAATCTAGTCCTTCCAGACCGCAGCCTAATTTTGGTATTGCCAGTTTCAGGATGTCGTTCTGCATTAAATGGCCTCGCATGTCTTGCAGCGTTTCCCACATGGAACGGTAGGTTGGTTTATGATGAAATTTATCTTTCGTTACCATGTGGTAAATATAGCGTTCCTTGGTTGTCGTATTGTCTCGCAGACAGATGGTCTTCCCTACTGTAGGCTTCTGGTGTTCTGGTCTGCCAAACTTCTTCTTGAAAACTGCTGCTATTCCTCGGGACATCTCCAAATCTCTTGATACACAATGGGCCAAGGAGTAGTCGGCCGGGACTCTGAATAGATCCTGCTGCACTTCGGTAGTTATTCCGAATCGGGCCCGACGTCCACTTGAAAAAGTCTTCATGAACTCCTCAAATGAATCTTCCTGCGCGTGGATCTTACGAGCACGTGCGTCGTTGGGATCTTCATTATTGTCTCCTGCATATGGTGCTAGCCGATTGAAGTGCACCACTCTTGATTTGCTCTTAGGGTTGCGTCTGATTTCGTAGATTATGTCGTTAATTCTTCTGATGACTTCGTAAGGCCCTTCCCAAGATGTCTGTAATTTTGGAGACAGGCCACGTCGCCGCCCTGGGTTATAAAGCCACACCGAGTCTCCTGGTTGAAAGCCCCCCGTCTTGTGCCTTGACGTCATAGGTCTCTTTCATCCGGTCGCTGGCATTCTGGATGTTTATACGGACTCGGGAGTGGATATCGTCCATCTGACGCCTTAAATTAATGACATAATCTTCACCAGCCAGGTCTTCTCCAGGTTTGCAGCCGAACTTTAGGTCGCATGGTAGCCGAAGTTCCCGTCCAAAAATAATTCTTGCTGGGGTCTGTCCGGTTGTTTCGTGTACGGATGAGCGGTAGGCCAAAAGAAACAGATGAAGATATTTGTCCCAGTCTCTCTGGTGACTAGAGACTACTTTGGCCAGGTGTCTGTTGATGGTCTTATTCATCCGTTCCACCATTCCATCAGACTGCGGATGTAATGCAGTAGTTCTGGTTTTACGAATATTCAATACTTCACATATCCCTTGGAAAAGTGTGGATTCAAAGTTTCTTCCCTGGTCAGAATGGAGTTCCAAGGGTACGCCAAAACGACAGATCCAGTTCTTCACTAGGACATTCTGCAATAGTAGCGGCCTCTTGATTAGGAAGGGCATACGCTTCCGCCCATTTACTAAAATAGTCCATGACGACAACAATGTATTTATTTCCGACGTCTGATTCGGGAAATGGCCCTGCTACGTCGATGGCTATCCTCTCGAATGGACTACCGACATTATACTGTCGCATCGGAGCTCTTGGTCGTTTCTGCGGTCCGTTGCTTGAAGCGCACGTAGTGCATTTCCTGCACCATTCCCTAACATCTTCTTTGCAGTTTAGCCAATAAAACCGCTCACGAACTCTCTGCAGAGTCTTCGTTACCCCAAGATGTCCTCCCACTCACTCCATCATGGAGATGTCTCAAGACCTCCGGAACCCGACCTCTAGGAACGATCAGCTGTTCTCTACTCTTGGTTTCATCCGGATCCTTCAGGACACGCTTCAAAACGCCTTCATCCAGGATTATGGAATCTCATTGCGCCCAGTATGATTTGACTGTCGAGGAGTATGGTGCCACCTCTTGCCATGTCGGTCTTGTTCCTTTCTTCTTCCATTCTTGAATAATTGCAACTCTGAGTCGCCATTTATGTCCTTTTCTATCTCTTGTGGTTGCCATGCATCGTCAATGACAGTTGTCCTGAACGCCTTCGCTTCCATCTTAGAGCAATGATGACAATCTTTTGGACATGGTCGTCTTGATAAAGCATCAGCGTTCTTATGTGCTGTACCGGCTCGATGTTCTATGTTGAAGTCGTATTCTTGAAGTCTTTCGATCCATCGAGCGACCTGACCCTCAGGATTCTTGAACTGTAGTAGCCATCTCAGAGCAGCGTGGTCAGTTCTTAGCAGAAAATTCCTACCATACAAATATTTGTAGAAATGCTCGATGGACTTCACTACTGCCAGCAGCTCCCGTCTTGTGACACAGTAGTTCCTCTCTGGCTTTGACAAAACTTTACTGAAGTACCCGATTACTCTTTCTTGACCCTCCTGCAATTGGGACAGGAACGCCCCCAATACCGACGTCGCTGGCATCTGTGTCCAGAACGTCTTCGGGTAACTCAGGATTGGTGCTTGGACTAGAAGTAGTTTCAGTCGCTCGAAAGCGACTTGGCAGTCTTCATCCCAGCTGTATCTGCGATTATTTTCCGTCAGTCTGGTCAGTGGCTTGGCGATATTGGCGAATCCATAAACAAATCTTCTGTAATAGGTACAGAGCCCGAGGAAACTGCGCAGCTGATGTTTATCCGCAGGTACCGGCCATTCTTGAATTGTCCTTATCTTTTCTGCATCAACTGCTACGCCTTCTTTGGAGACCACATGTCCCAAATAGTTCACCCGTTCTTGGAATAAGTGGCATTTCTTTGGACTAAGTTTCAAACCAGCTTTCTTTAATTGCTCAAATACCTGCTCCAGATTCTTCAAATGGTCTTCAAATGATTTTCCCATCACAATTATATCGTCCAGGTATACCAAGCAAGTTTTTCCCGATAGTCCTTTCAGTACGGTCTCCATAAGTCGCTCGAAGGTGGCAGGAGCATTACACAGACCAAATGGCATGACTGTAAATTGCCACAATCCACTGCCGATGGTAAATGCAGTTTTTTCTCGGTCTTTCTCATCCATCGCTACTTGCCAGTATCCACTCTTGAGATCTAGGGTCGAGAAGATCTTTGACCCGGCCAGGGTATCTAAGGTGTCATCAATCCTGGGCAGAGGATAACTGTCCTTCTTGGTAACGTTATTCAGCTGGCGATAGTCGACACAAAATCGTGTAGATCCGTCTTTCTTCTTCACAAGTACCACCGGAGAGGCCCATGGACTGTTCGAGGGTTCTATGATTCCGTCTTGCTCCATGTCTTGAATGATGACTTCTGCATCTTCTCTCTTCGCAATCAGGAGTCGTCGTGGTGCTTGCCGAATTGGTCGTGCATCGCCTGTGTCAATTTTGTGGTGGACAATATTTGTTCTTCCTTTTTGCCCCTCACTGGTTTCAAACACCTCTTGGAATCGGCGTATCAGATCTTCTGCTTGTGCGCGTTGCCGATTGTCTAATTGTTGACCCTTGGATAGTAATAGGGTCGTTAATTCCTTCGAAAGTTTATCGCAACTAGGCTTTATCTTTGTGTCTTGTTCGGTGAGTTTTATTCTTGCGAGGCGTTCTTTTTCATGTCTGGAGTTATCTTTGGGTAGCATCTTCAAAGGTTTCTTGCATTGACTTTTTGGATGACCTAGTTCTCCACGGTTCCAACACCGAAGTTGTCTGGAATTCTTGAGATCTTTAACTTCTTCGATCAACCGCTGAACCTGGGCTTCTAAGCTTTCCGTGGTATCGGAGTCGCAGGTAACCTCTCGCACCCGAGCACTGCTTCTGGACGCCTGCTTTGCTGCTTCGTATTCCAGTGCATGAGCCAATGCTTCCACCAGCTTCTTCGGCCGCGCCAAACGTAGGGCTTGCTGCGTTTCATGGTCTCTGATGCCGTCCACAAATATTCTCACAGCCCAGCTTTCCAAGAAATCATCCGGGCCAGTTGGATATGCCAGTCGAACTAGGCGTGCCACATCAGCTTCGAACTCCTGTAGACTCTCGCTGGGACGTTGGTATCGGTTCTTGAGCTGCGTGTGATACACTTCCTCCAAGTGTGCATGGCCGTATCGCAGCTCCAGTCGCTTGACCAATTTTTCATAATTGTTGTCTTCTTCCGGTGGAATAGCCTGTAAAATGTTTACCGCATCTCCTCGGAGAGCGACTGTAAGTGCTGAAACTTTCTCAGTATCATTCCAGCCATTAGCCTTAGCAGCGGCTTCAAATTGCCTATGGTAATTAATCCAAGATGTTTGACCATCAAAGGTTGGAGGTTTGACACGCATTTCTGTAGTTAAGTCAAGATTTGGTGCGGATAATTCAATTGTCTCAGCTTTTGAAGCTTTTTCCGGAGATGAAACACCAAATTTAAATTTTTCTTCAAAAATCTTCATTTTTTCATCCAGTTCTTCTTTTAACATTCTATATTTATCTTCAAATACTTCCCCCCATACCTTTGAGTTTTCTCTAAATTTTTCCAGTTGCTGTTCAACTTTCTTTGTATTTTCCTCCATCTTCCCATGCAGTTCTTCTCTCAAGTTTCTAGAATTTTCTTCTAACTTTCCTCATTTTTCATTCACAATTTTGGAGCTCTCTAGAAATTTTTCTTCTAATTTTGCTTCTAATAATGTAGAATTTTCTTTTAATTTTGACTCTAAATTTATAGAATTTTCTTTTAATTTTGATTCTAAATTTGTACAGTTTTCTTTTAAACTTATTGCCAAATCGGTTAAAGAAAGTTGAACCTCAAACAAATACGTATCAGGGTCCTCACCGTCTTCAGTCATGGCTTCTCGAAGTCGTTCCATCAAAACTTGTTTGCGGCCACTGGTTTCCAAATCCCGCTCTTCCAATATATATTTCAACTCTGCGACCTTCAAATCTTTCAACAGCTTCGTAGACGCCATTATCCAATTTTACGAAACAGCAATAAACAAAATACTAGATTGTTTATAACTACCCCACACCTGACACCACTGTAATGTTTATTGCTTGATGAATCACTCTGTAAATAAATAAAAGTCACTGTTTAATAATCTAAATGAAATAAAATCTTTAATTCTTCTTATGTCACTAATAACAGTATATTTATATATTAATCACTTAATTCTAATTTAATCAAAGTCACAGATATTTATATTTCACTATTTATATGCACTGTTCACTGTACTTGTTACTTCATTATTTATTTCACACTAATACTCTTATTACTGTACTGTCTGTCCGTCTTTCTGCTTGGCCTTATATTGTGAAATATTGTTCTCGAATTTTTCCATTTCGCGACTCTTTCCATTTCTAGAAATCACAAGATGCTTCCATTGAGAGGGGTGATGGGCTGCGACGCGGTGCGGCGTAAGCGGCCGAAGAAGCTCCGCCCCATACTACGTCTTTTCTACGAGCTCCCCCCTCACTCCGCACGTCACTATACATATTATGAGCTCCTGAATACGAATATGGACTTTTTGATTGTGAAAATCTGCGCGGAAAAGCGTGATCTCGACTCATTCCAAAGTTTGTAAAACTGCCAATAGCACTCTAAAAACACGAAATATAATGTATTTGGAGCTAGATTCTGTCGTATAACGCACTTTTGAAGCTAAATCTTGCATCTGAGCAGATTAACAGAGTCAAAAATGTCTCAACGAGACTCAGAAAAAACGCGGATAACTCGCTGGAAACGCAAAATTTTGTGCATTTGAGGTCGGATTCATGCGTATTATGTTGTATTGGATAGATTTACGTGATTAGCGATACTTTGAAACTGTTCAGAATGTGATTATTTTGACTTATTCCAAACTTTATATAACTTTAGATAGCGCTCTGAAAACACAAAATATGATGTTTCTGTCGATAGATTCATACATATTATGAGGTCCTGAATAGGAATACGAACTTTTTGATTGTGAAAATCTGCGCGAAAAGCGTGATATCGACTTATCCCTAAGCACTCTTATAACACGTAATATGATGTATTTGGTGCTAGATTTTGCCATATAACGCACTTTTGAAGCATAATCTTGCTTCTTAGCAGATTTACAGAGTCAAAAATTTCTCAACGAGACTCAGAAAAAACGCTAAAAACTTGCTGGAAACGCAGAATTTTGTGCATTTGAGGACAAATTCATGCGAATTATGTTGTATTGGATAGATTTATTTGATTTGCGATACTTTGAAACTGCTCAGAATGTGGTAATTTTGACTTATTTCAAACTTCATATAACTGCAGATAGCGCTCTGGAAACAGGTGATATGATGTTTTTGTCGATAGATTCACACATATTATGAGGTCCTGAATAGGAATATGAACTTTCTGATTGTAAAAATCTGCGCGGAAAAGCGTGATTTCGACTTATTCCATAGTTTTTTAAACTGCAAATGGCACTCTAAAAACACAAAATATGATGTATTTGTGCTAGATTCTGACATATGACGCACTTTTGAAGCAGAATCTTGCTTCTGAGCAGATTTACATAGTCAAAAATTTCTCAACAAGACTCCGAGAAAACGCTGATAACTCGCTGGAAACGCAAAATTTTGTGCATTTGAGGACGGATTCTTGCGTATTGTGTTGTATTGGATAGATTTATGTGATTTGCGATACTTTGAACTTGCTCAGAATGTGGTAATTTTGACTTATTTCAAACTTCATATTACTGCAGATAGCACTCTGAGAACACGAAATATGATGTTTTTGTCGATGGATTCATACATATTATGGGATCCTGAATAGGAATATGAACTTTTTGATTGTGAAAATCTGCGCGGAAAAGCGTGATTTCGACTTATTCCAAAGTTTGTAAAACTGCAAATAGCACTCTAAAAACACGAAATATGATGTATTTGATGCTTGATTCTACCATATAACGCACTCTTGAAGCAAAATCTTGCTTCTGAGCAGATTTACACAGTCAAGAATTTCTCTACGAGACTCAGAAAAAACGCTGATAACTTGCTGGAAACGAAAAATTTTGTGCATTTGTGGACGGATTCATGCGTATTATGTTGTATTGGATAGGTTTATGTGATTTGCGATACTTTGAAACTGCTCAGCATGTGGTAAATTTGACTTTTTTCAAACTTCATATAACTGCAGATAGCTCTCTGAAAACACGAAATATGATATGATGTTTTTGTCGATAGATTCATACATATTATGGGGTCCTAGATAGGAATATGAACTTTTTGATTGTGAAAATATGCGCGGAAAAGCGTGATTTCGACTTATTCCAAAGTTTATAAAACTGAAAATAGCACTCTAAAAACACGGAATATGATGTATTTGGTGCTAGATTCTGCCATATAATGCACTTTTGAAGCAAAATCTTGCTTTTGAGCAGATTTACAGAGTCAAAAATTTCTCAACAAAACTCAGAATAAACGCTGATAACTCGCTGGAAACGCAGAATTTTGTGCATTTGAGGACGGATTCATGCGTATTATATTGTATTGAATAGATTAATGTGATTTGCGATACTTTGAAACTGCTTAGACTGTGGTAAATTTGACTTATTTCAAACTTCATATAACTGCAGATAGCGCTCTGAAAACACAGAATATGATGTTTTTGTCGATAGATAAATACATATCATGAGGTCCTGAATAGGAATATGAACTTTTTGATCGTGGAAATCTGCTCGGAAAAGCGTGATTTCGACTTATTCCAAAGTTCGTAAAACTGCAAATTGCACTCTAAAAACACGGAATATGATGTATTTGGTGCTAAATTCTGCCATATAACGCAGTTTTGAAGCAAAATCTTGCTTCTGAGCAGATTTACAGAGTTAAAGATTTCTCAACAAGACTCAGAAAAAACGCTGATAACTCGCTGGAAACGCAAAATTCTGTGCAGTTGAGGACGGATTCATGCGTATTATGTTGTATTGGATAGGTTTATGTGATTTGCGATACTTTGAAACTGCTCAGAATGTGGTAATTTTGACTTATTTCAAATTTCATATAACTGCAGATAGAGCTCTGAAAACACGAAATATGATGTTTTTGTCAATAGATTCATACATATTACGAGGTCCTGAATAGGAATATGAACTTTTTGATCGTGAAAATCTCTGCGGAAAAGCGTGATTTCGACTTATTCCAAAGTTTGTAAAACTGCAAATAGCACTATAAAAACACGAAATATGATGTATTTGGTGCTAGATTTTGCCATATAATGCACTTTTGGAGCAAAAACTTGCTTCTGAGCAGATTTACAGAGTCAAAAATTTCTCAACGTTACCCAGAAAGAACGCTGATAACGCATTGGGAACGCAAAATTTTGTTCATTTGAGGACGAATTCATGCGTATTATGTTGTATTGGATAGATTTATGTGATTTGCTTTACTTTGAAACTGCTCAGAATGTGGTAATTTTGACTTATTTCAAACTTCATATAACTGCAGATAGCGCTCTGAAAACACAAAATATGATGTTTTTGTCGATAGATTCATACATATTATGAGGTCCTGAATGGGAATATGAACTTTTTGATTGTGAAAATCTGCGCGGAAAAGCGTGATTTCGACTTATTCCAAAGTTTGTGAAACTGCAAATAGCACTACTCTAAAAACACGAAATATGATGTATTTGGTGCTAGATTCTGCCATATAACGCACTTTTGAAGCAAAATCTTGCCTCTGAGCTGATTTACAGGGTCAAAAATTTCTCAACGAGACTCAGAAAAAACGCTGATAACTCGCTGAAAACGCGAAACTTTGTGCATTCAAGGACGTATTCATGCGTATTATGTTGTATTGGATAGATTTATGTGATTTGCGATACTTTGAAACTGCTCAGAATGTGGTAATTCAGATTTATTTCAAACTTCATATAACTGAAGATAGCACTCTGAAAACACGGAATATGATGCTTGTGTCAATAGATTCATACATACTATGAGGTCCTAGATAGGAATATGAACTTTTTGATTGTGAAAATCTGCGCGGAAAAGCGTGATTTCGACTTATTCCAAAATTTGTAAAACTGCAAATAGCACTCTAAAAACACGTAATATGATGTATTTGGTGCTAGATTCTGCAATATAGCGCACCTTTGAAGCAAAATCTTGCTTCTGAGCAGATTTACACAGTCAAAAATTTCTCAACGAGACTCAGAAAAAACGCTGATAACTTGCTGGAAACGCAGCATTTTGTGCATTTGAGGACGGATTCATGCGTATTATGTTGTATTGGATAGATTTATGTAATTTGCGATACTTTGAAACTGCTCAGAATGTGGTAATTTTGACTTATTTCAAACTTTATATAACTGCTGATAGCGCTCTGAAAACACGAAATATGATGTTTTTGTCGATAGATTCATACATATTATGAGCTCCTGAATACGAATATGGACTTTTTGATTGTGAAAATCTGCGCGGGAAAGCGTGATTTCGACTCATTCCAAAGTTCGTAAAACTGCAAATAGCACTCTAAAAACACGAAATATAATGTATTTGGAGCTGGATTCTGCCATATAACGCACTTTTGAAGCATAATCTTGCTTCTTAGCAGATTCACAGAGTCAAAAATTCCTCAACGAGACTCTGAAAAAACGCTGGAAACTTGCTGGAAACGCAAAATTTTGTGCATTTGAGGACGGATTCATGCGTATTATGTTGTATTGGATAGATTTATGTGATTTGCGATACTTTGAAACTGCTCAGAATGTGGTAATTTTGACTTATTTCGAACTTCATATAACTGCAGATAGCGCTTTGAAAACACGAAATATGATGTTTTTGTCGATAGATTTATACATATTATGAGGTCCTGAATAGGAATATGAACTTCTTGATTGAGAAAATCTGCGCGGTAAAGCATGATTTCGACTTATTCCAGAGTTTGTAAAACTGCAAATAGCAATCTAAAAACACATAATATGATGTATTTGGTGCTAGATTCTGCCATATAACGCACTTTTGAAGCTAAATCTTACTTCTGAGCAGATTTACAGGGTCAAAAATTTCTCAACGAGACTCAGAAAAAACGCTGATAACTCGCTGGAAACGCAAAATTTTGTGCATTTGAGGACGGATTCATGCGTATTATGTTGTATTGGATAGATTTATGTGATTTGCGATACTTTGAAACTGCTTAGAATGTGGTTATTTTGACTTATTTCAAACTTCATATAACTGCAGATAGCGCTCTGAAAACACGAAATATGATGTTCTTGTCGATGGATTCATACATATCATGAGGTCCTGAATAGGAATATGAACTTTTTGATTGTCAAAATCTGCGCGGAAAAGCGTGATTTCGACTTATTCCAAAGTTTGTGAAACTGCAGATAGCACTCTGAAAACACAAAATATGATGTATTTGATGCTAGATTCTGCCATATAACGCACTTTTGAAGCAAAATCTTGCTTCTGAGCAGATTTACAGTGTCAAAGATTTCTCAACGAGACACAGAAGAAATGCTGATAACTCGCTGGAAACGCTAAATTTTGTGCATTTGAGGACGGATTCATGCGTATTATGTTGTATTGGATAGATTTATATGATTTGCGATACTTTGAAACTGCTCAGAATGTGGTTATTTTGACTTATTTCAAACTTCATATAACTGCAGATAGCGCTCTGAAAACACGAAATATGATGTTCTTGTCGATGGATTCATACATATCATGAGGTCCTGAATAGGAATATGAACTTTTTGATTGTGAAAATCTGCGCGGAAAAGCGTGTTTCCGACTTATTTCAAAGTTTGTGAAACTGCAAATAGCACTACTCTAAAAACACGAAATATGATGTATTTGGTGCTAGATTCTGCCATATAACGCACTTTTGAAGCAAAATCTTGCCTCTGAGCTGATTTACAGAGTCAAAAATTTCTCAACGAGACTCAGAAAAAACGCTGATAACTCGCTGAAAACGCGAAATTTTGTGCATTCGAGGACGGATTCATGCGTATTATGTTGTATTGGATAGATTAATGTGATTTGCGATACTTTGAAACTGCTCAGAATGTGGTAATTCAGACTTATCTCAAACTTCATATAACTGCAGATAGCGCTCTGAAAACACGGAATATGATGCTTTTGTCGATAGATTCATACATAATATGGGGTCCTAGATAGGAATATGATTTTTTTGATTGTGAAAATCTGCGCGGAAAAGCGTGATTTCGACTTATTCCAAAGTTTGTAAAACTGCAAATAGCACTCTAAAAACACGTAATATGATGTATTTGGTGCTAGATTCTGCCATATAACGCACTTTGGAAGCAAAATCTTGCTTCTGAGCAGATTTACGCAGTCAAAAATTTCTCAACAAGACTCAGAAAAAACGCTGATAACTTGCTGGAAACGCAGCATTTTGTGCATTCGAAAACGAATTTATGCGTATTATGTTGTATTGGATAGATTTATGTGATTTGCGATACTTTGAAACTGCTCAGAATGTGGTAATTTTGACTTATTTCAAACTTTATAAAACTGCTGATAGCGCTCTGAAAACACGAAATATGATGTTTTTGTCGATAGATTCATACATATTATGGGCTCCTGAATACAAATATGGACTTCTTGATTGTGAAAATCTGCGCGGAAAAGCGTGATTTCGACTCATTCCAAAGTTTGTAAAACTGCAAAAAGCACCCTAAAAACACGAAATATAATGTATTTGGAGCTAGATTCTGTCGTATTACGCACTTCTGAAGCTAAATCTTGCTTCTGAGCAGATTAACAGAGTCAAAAATGTCTCAACGAGACTCAGAAAAAACGCGGATAACTCGCTGGAAACGCAAAATTTTGTGCATTTGAGGACGGATTCATGCGTATTATGTTGTATTGTATAGATTTACGTGATTAGCGATACTTTGAAACTGTTCAGAATGTGGTTATTTTGACTTATTTCAAACTCTATATAACTTAAGATAGCGCTCTGAAAACACAAAATATGATGTCCTTGTCGATAGATTCATACATATTATGGGGTCCTGAATAGGAATACGAACTTTTTGATTGTGAGAATCTGCGCGGAAAAGCGTGATATCGACTTATCCCTAAGCACTCTTAAAACACGTAATATGATGTATTTGGTGCTAGATTCTGCCACATAACGCACTTTTGAAGCAAAATCTTACTTCTTAGCAGATTTACAGAGTCAAAAATTTCTCAACGAGACTCAGAAAAAACGCTGAAAACTTGCTGGAAACGCAAAATTTCGTGCATTTGAGGACGGATTCATGCGTATTATGTTGTATTGGATAGATTTATGTGATTTGCGATACTTTGAAACTGCTCAGAATGTGGTAATTTTGACTTATTTTAAACTTCATATAACTGCAGATAGCGCTCTGAAAACACGAAATATGATGATTTTGTCGATAGATTCATACATATTATGAGGTCCTGAATGGGAATATGGACTTTTTGATTGTGAAAATCCGCGCGGAAAAGCGTCATTTCGACTTATTCCAAAGTTTGTAAAACTGCAAATAGCACTCTAAAAACACGAAATATGATGTATTTGGTGCTAGATTTTGCCATATAACGCACTTTTAAAGCAAAATCCTGCTTCTGAGCAGATTTACAGAGTCAAAAATTACTCAAGACTCAGAAAAAACGCTGATCACCCGCTGGAAACGCAAAATTTTGTGCATTTGAGGACGGATTCATGCGTATTATGTTGTATTGGATAGATTCATGTAATTTGCACTACTTTGAAATTGCTCAGAATGTGGTAATTTTGACTTCTTTCAAACTTCATATAACTGCAGATAGCGCTCTGAAAATACGAAATCTGATGTTTTTGTCGATAGATTTATACATATTATGAGGTCCTGAATAGGACTACAAACTTTTTGATTGTGAAGATCTGCGCGGAAAAGCGTGATTTCGACTTATTCCAAAGTTTTTAAAACTGCAAATAGCACTCTTAAAACACGAAATATGATGTATTTGGAGCTAGATTCTGCCATATAACGCACTTTAGAAGCAAAATATTACTTCTGAGCAGATTAACAGAGTTAAATATATCTCAACGAGACTCAGAAGAAACGCTGATTACTCGCTGACAACGCAAAATTTTGTGCATTTGAGGACGGATTCATGCGTATTATGTTGTATTGGATAGATTTATGTTATTTGCGATACTTTGAAACTGCTCAGAATGTGGTAATTTTGACTCATTCCAAACTTCATATAACTGCAGATAGCGCTCTGAAAACACAAAATATGATGTTTTTGTCCATAAATTCATACATATTATGAGGTCCTGAATAGAAATATGAACTTTTTGATTGTGAAAATCTGCGCGGAAAAGCATGATTTTGACTTATTCCAAAGTTTGTAAGACTGCAAATAGCACTCAGAAAACACGGAATATGATGTATTTGGTGCTAGATTCTGCCATATAACGCAATTTTGGAGCAAAATCTTGCTTCTGAGCAGATTAATAGAGTCAAATATTACTCAACGAGACTCAGAAGATCGCTGATAACTCGCTGGAAACGCAAAATTTTGTGCATTTGGAGACGGATTCATGCGTACCCTGTTGTATTGGATAGATTTATGTTATTTGCGATACTTTGAAACTGCTCAGAATGTGGTAATTTTGACTCATTTCAAACTTCATATAACTGCAGATAGCGCTCTGAAAACACGGAATATGATGTTTTTGTCGATAGATTCATACATATTATGAGGTCCTGAATAGAAATATGAACTTTTTGATTGTGAAAATCTGGGCGGAAAAGCATGATTTCGACTCATTCCAAAGTTTGTAAAACTGCAAATAGCACTCAGAAAACACGGGATATGATGTATTTGGTGCTAGATTCTGCCATATAACGCAATTTTGAAGCAAAATCTTGCTTCTGAGCAGATTCACAGAATCAAAAATTTCTCAACAATACTTAGAAAAAACGCTGACAACTCGCTGTGAACGCAAAATTTTGTGCATTTTAGGACGGATTCATGCGTATTATGTTGTATTGGATAGATTTATGTGATTTGCGATACTTTGAAACTGCTCAGAATGTGGTAATTTTGACTCATTTCAAACTTCATATAACTGCAGATAGAGCTCTGAAAACACGAAATATGATGTTTTTGTCGATAGATTTATACATATTATGAGGTCCTGAATAGGTATATGAACTTATTGATTGTGAAAATTTGCGCGGAAAAGCGTGATTTCGACTTATTCCAAAGTTTGTAAAACTGCGAATAGCACTCTAAAAACACGGAATATGATTTGTTTGATGCTAGATTCTGCTATATAACGCACTTTTGAAGCAAAATCTTACTTCTGAGCAGATTCACAGAGTCAAAAATTTCTCAACGAGACTCAGAAAAAACGCTTATTACTTGCTGGAAATGCAAAATTTTGTGCATTTGAGGACGGATTCATGCGTATTATGTTGTATTGGATAGATTTATGTAATTTGCGATACTTCGAAACTGCCCAGAATGTGGTAATTTTGACTTATTTCAAACTTCATATAACTGCAGATAGCGCTCTGAAAACAGGAAATATGATGTTTTTGTCGATAGATTTATACATATTATGAGGTCCTGAATAGGACTATGAACTTTTTGATCGTAAAGATCTGCGCGGAAAAGCGTGGTTTCGACTTATTCCAAAGTTTGTAAAACTGCAAATAGCACTCTGAAAACACGAAATATGATGTATTTGGTGCTAGATTTTGCCATATAACGCACTTTTGAAGCAAAATCCTACTTCTGAGCAGATTTACCGAGTCAAAAATTTCTCAACAAGATTCAGAAAAAACGCTGATAACTTGCTGAAAACGCAAAATTTTGTGCATTTGAGGACGGATTCATGCGTATTATGTTGAATTGGATAGATTTATGTGATTTGCGATACTTTGAAACTGTAAGAGTAAGCAAATTCAAAGTTCACTGAGCTCTTATGAAATCAGGAAACTGCTGTCCACTTGAAGCAAGTCGTACAGGTAATTGTACTATCGCAAATACAATTGACGTCAATAATGAATATTGTTATATCGGCATTTATTTTGGAGCTTATATATAGAAGGTAAATATTGATTAGGACAGTTGATAGTTGATACTTGATGGTTGATAGTTGATAGTTGATAGTTGATAGTTGATGGTTGATGGTTGATAGTTGATAGTTGATAGTTGATAGTTGATAGTTGATAGTTGATAGTTGATAGTTGATAGTTGATAGTTGATAGCGGTTAGTTAATACGTTTCGTTGTAAGTTTGTGAATAGGTAGTCGGTCATTAATCGCAGTTGGATGATATTTATAAACATTTCATTATTAATTAAATATATTTATACTTGTTAAAAGAGATATTCATTCAAGTTCCTGTTGTGATCCATCCTCCGTTTCAGAGTCCAAATACAGTGCAGATAAGTACCTTTACATAATATTTTATCCTCACAGTTCAGCAAAGAACCCAATCTACCAAATATTAATTTATTGTAAGTGGGAAACCCTTACAATTGGTGGCAGCGGTTAAGGGTATTCTGCTGAATATAGATAGTCAAAAATTAGGTTCTTTGATTTTCTTGTGAGGATATATTTTTTCTTTTCCTCAAATTTTTCTTGAACATGCCGCTACGTAGATCACCAGACATGCCTAGAACTAGATTAAATAGTGCAAATACAATCAACGATGACGTATCTGCAGGTGGTAGTACACAAAATTCAAATACAAATATGAACCAAAATTTAAATGATAACCTAAATCCAAGTATGATTGAAAATGAGTTAGAACAGTTACTTAGACCATCTAGCGTACCTTTTGGCATTTCAGCAAATTCAGTAGAAAAATATGATGGTACAAATACAATAGAATTTTTTGGAAAATTAGAGCTCAGAGCTGAAATAGTAAATTGGTCCAAAAAACAGACAATAGACATTATAAAATGCAGGCTTGTTGGAGACGCTTACGACTTTTATGCACAGAGACCAGATTCACAACAACGTAGTGTGAGTTATAAAGATTTTAAAAGAAGTTTTCTAGACAGATTTACTAGAAGAAAAACCGAGGGAGAAATATATCGAGAAATTTATAGCTGTACACAAAAATTTGGTAAACGTTCAAACTTTCGCATCTAACTTACGTAGATCAAAGCAAGAATTGTTAAACAAGGACGAAGTAGATGGAAAATTTTTAGAAAAAGTTATGATTTATCAATTTAAGAGTGGACTCAGACCAGATCTTCGAAAATACG
The DNA here is from genome assembly GCA_963989225.1 of Dromius quadrimaculatus. Taxonomy (NCBI): domain Eukaryota; kingdom Metazoa; phylum Arthropoda; class Insecta; order Coleoptera; family Carabidae; genus Dromius; species Dromius quadrimaculatus. Next base: position 117,439 of record CAXDIG010000281.1, on the reverse strand, counting down.
TACGAACTATCACAGAAATGAAACAGAATATAACTTTTGAAGAGGCAGTTAATGTCGCGGAACAAGAAGAAATGGAAATTTTAAGGGAAAACATGGGCTAATTGAATATTGGACACATACAAAATAATGCAATCAGTGGCAGAAATGAGCAAAGGGAATCAAGGCAATGTTATAAATGTGGAATGACTGGACACTTAAAGAGAGACTGTGCAAGAAATGTAATAAAATGTCACAGGTGTAACAAAATAGGACATATGGCGGTAGGGTGCCGAGAAAAAATTTATCAGAATCGATATAGCCCAAGAGTCAACAATAACTATCAAAGATCGTATTGAAGACAAGCACTAACCTCACCAGGGCCTCCTCCAAGAAAGCAAAGATATTTCAATCAAAATACTCAAAATTTCACTAATCAGAATTTAAACGGACAAAACCTCTCGCGCGTGCCCCGTCACGGGAGGTTTCACTAAACTCAAAATTTAATTTCAATCGGAAGTTGTCAGACTTCAAAAATGTTCATCAAAATTTTGGAAGATTAGATGAAAATGATTCATTCACTATAACAAATATTAATTCAAAAAATAACGACGTTCCAAATTTTGTTTTAGTCAAGATAAATAATATTCAATTTAAATTTTTAGTCGACACAGGTTCGGCGGTTTCATTAATCAAACAAAAATGTACAGTGGGGCAAAAAATTTTGTCAAATCATGTAGGAAATTTAACTTCAATATCAGGTTGTGAATTGTTTTATATGGGAACAACAAATTTGAAATTTGACTTGGATATATTGAAAGTGTCATATAATTTCATTGTATGTCCAAATAATTTAAATTTAGAAGCAGATGGACTACTGGGGCGAGATTTTTTCAAAATTTACAAAAGCTTGTATAAATTACTGTTCTAATGAAATGATAATTCAGCACGCGCATATCAAAATATATGCAGAGTATGAAATTTCTCAAAATCAGATTTCTGCAAGTGTTGTCATTTCTAGAAATAGTATTTCTACACAAACAAAGGGTACCGAATTAACGCAAGAAAAGAAAAATAGAAATAAAAAACAAAATTAATCATCGTCAAAAATTCAAAATACCAATTTATCGAAACAGCCGGACAGACAACTTGAGGGGGAAGGAGTACAAACCATTCATGAAGATTCAACTAAAGGCCATAGTTGGGTAAGATTGAAATACAAGGTGAAGATACCTCCAACTTCTGAAATAATTTGTTCAGCTACACAGGAATTGATCAATCCTGCGTATGATATAGTAATTGAGCCAGTAAACATCAACATCCATGGCATAATGGCGGCACGAATTTTAACGCGCGGAGAAAAAGATTTACCGGTAAAATTAATTAATGTTAGTAAAAAAGAAATTGAGATAGGAAGAAACACGATTATTGGAAAATCGGAAATAGTCGATATACAGAAGGTAACGGAAGAAATGAATGATATAGAGTTGCATAAAGAAGAAGGGAAAAAGGATAAATGTGTGTGTAGTATACAGAGAAATAATATTGTAGAAACAATTCAGAGTGAAATCAAGGAAAATTTCGATTTGAGTCATTTATCGGAAGATAATAAGAGGAAATTATTGGAGTTATTAAAAGAATATAAGGATATATTTGTATGGAAGCATTCTAGACTAGGGTGCGCACACAATATTAAGCATAAGATAATTACGGAAAATGCCCGACCGATTGCGAAGGCGCCTTAAAGAGTACCTTACAGTCAGAAGAAAAATTTAAAGTAGAATTAAATAAGATGCTGGAGGCAGGTATCATAGAAAAATCAGAGTCACCATGGAATTCGCCATTAATTATTGTTCCTAAGAGATCAGAAAAAGGCGAGAAGAAAATACGAGTATGTATTGATTTTAGAGGGCTGAATAATGTGACTAAAAAGGATCATTTTCCAGTTGCAAACATGCAAGAAACACTGGATCAATTGGGCAATAATAATCTTTTCACCACACTAGATTTAGCTTCAGGATACTGGCAAGTGCAGCTTGAAGAAGAAGACAAAGAAAAAACTGCATTTACAACAAATGGAGAGCATTATCAATTCAAAAAAATGCCGTTCGGGCTAGCCAATGCCCCAAGCACCTTCCAAAGACTGATGAATACCGTTTCAAGTGGTTTGACAGGCAGTAATTGTCTAGTTTATTTGGATGATGTTATTGTTTTCAATGGAAACGGGTTCACAGATCACTTAGCTAAATTGAAAGAAGTATTTGATAGATTCAGAATTTCAAATTTAAAATTGCAGCCAAGTTAATGTAATTTTCTATTCACAGAAATTAAATATTTAGGTCATGTTATTAAAGGTAAAGGTATTAAGCCAGATCCGTCAAAAATTTCAGTCATACAAAGTTATCCCAAACCTAGAAAGATAAAAGAAATAAGAGCATTTTTAGGCTCAACAGGATTTTATCGTCGTTTCATTGAGAATTATGCAAACATAGCTAAACCTTCAACAGAATTATTGAAAAAAAATGAACCCTTCAGTTGGAACGAAAATTGTAATTTAGCTTTTGACACATTGAAGGCAGCATTATGCTCTGAGTCCGTTTTGATACACCCGGATTTTTCGAAAGAATTTATTTTATCAACAGACGCCAGTGGAATCGCTATAAGTGCTATCCTAAGTCAAAAAGTCGATGGCTATGAGAAACCAATTGCGTTTGCAAGTAGGCAATTAAACCTAGCGAAAAGAAAATTCACAACAACTGAATTGGAATGTCAAGCGATGGTCTGGGGAGTTAAATACTATAGATGCTATCTGTATGGACAAAAATTTACCGTGATAACAGACCACAAACCACTCAAATGGCTGATGTTACTGAAAGATCCACAATCACGTTTAGCTCGATGGGCGCTTGTTCTAAGTGAATATGAATACGAAGTCGTTCATCGTGCTGGAAAAACACACACAAATGCAGATGCACTCTCCAGGATACCGGTTAATACTGTTCAACAATCAGAGCAAATAATATATGAACCAATATGGGATAGATCAAGTATTTTACACTGGCAAGAAAAAGCTGACGAGTTAAGAGAATATAAAAACTCAGCAAATTATTATCTTGATGAAGAAGGACTCCTGTACAAATTAAGACAAGGCAATGAAAGACACCACAAACTAGTTGTGCCAAAGGAACTCAAATTCAAAGTAATGCATGATTACCACAATCTTCCATACGCAGGTCACCAAGGTTATCTGAAAACGTACAAACGTATCCAAGAGAAATTCTGGTGGAAAACAATGAACAAAGATATACGAGATTACTGTGATCGTTGTCATTCTTGCAATGAAAGAAAAACTTCTTCACAATTAAAACCGGTTCCATTACAAGAATTTCAAGAAGTTACATTTCCATTCCAAAGAGCATCAATGGACATTGTGGGTCCCTTAGTGACAACACAAAACGAAAATAAATATATATTAACATTCCACGACCACTTCACGAAATATCCAGAAGCCTTTGCAATACCAGATCAAAAAGCTGAAACGATAGCAAAAATTTTCGCACAACAAATCGTTACTAGACATGGAGCACCACGGCAATTATTAACAGATTTAGGTACAAATTTTGTATCAAAATTATTTGAAGAAGTATGCAAGATGTTCGGTACAGAAAAAATTCAGACGACGCCATACAGACCACAAACCAATGGAATGATTGAAAGGAGTCACTGAGTATTTAAGGATATTCTATCACATTTCATAAGCAGAGATCAAACAGACTGGGATGAATGGTTACCGTATGTGTTAAAGGCTTATCGTAGCAGTTTTCATTCCTCTACAAATGAGACACCATTTTTTTTAGTTCATGGAAGGGACATGAAACTTCCATATGATGAGATAGCAAGACCGCAGACATTACGATATGATTACGATATTAATTATGCGGCCGAGCTAAAAGAAAGATTAAAAATTGCCTTCGATCAAGTACGTCTCACTGTAGCCAAAGCTAGAAAAAAGCAACATCAGCAATTCAAGAAAAAATCCAAATCAAGAGAATTTAATGTAGGAAACTCTGTTTATTTGAATAACCCGATAACACCAGCTGGTAGGTCACCTAAATTGATAAAACCCTGGTCAGGACCGTACCTCGTTGTGAAAAAAACGAGTCCAGTAAATTATGAAATCAAACCTCGGGGAGATCATAGTAACAATAAAAGTACAAATGTAAATATAAACCGGCTTCAACCATATAAATCGAGGGTATATGACACACCTGTAAGCGAAGAATCGAATGCAAATAAACCAAATCTTCCATCGGGTGAAAATTCAGATCGCTTGCACTCTTACGCAGATGTTCTTAAAAATGGAAATAACTTAAAAAACACAGTAGAGACACAGCAAACAAACGAACGCCCTAAGCCAGACGGCCCAGCCTATAATACAAGAAATAGATTTTCGGCTCGTTAGGTTCAGGATAGAAGTTTAACTTAGGAAAAAAATATATGTTTTAATTTGATTTTAGGTGGTTAAACAAAATGCATAGCCAAATTTTAGTGCTGAGCGTCGTCTTCCAAGTGGCTTCTGGTCTGATAGCATACGACTGCAGAGGCCCGAGCACCAACATTACTACTATTTCCCTGAGAGATGTTGCTTCCTGTCCGGATCCCGAGAAAGATTATGAAGAACACCGTGTCGAAGTTCAAGTAATTCAAGAAAATGAATATAAAAATGTTCACGTCCACACCTGTTTAGTAGAGGTAACCCGAAACATACAACACTGCGGAATGCATAGTCATACCTCAGCTGTTCACCAAGGTTTGTTGACGTATGTGCACGAGGTAGGTGCTGACGAATGCGAACAAATGCATTACAGGAAATATTTCCGCGGTATTTCCAATCAAATTATTCAAAATTTAAATTTAAATGGTACAACTACAGTAGCAGTTAATTTGGCGGGTAAATTGAGCTTAGATGGAAAATGCAGCGGTGCATCTTACTCGGAAAATGGTATTACATGGGAAAATGTTGTTGTTCAAGCATCTATAAAAATTTCGTTAAAAGATTATGAAGCAACGGTGCGTTTGGAACAAAATAAAATTTGTCTATCGGGGGGTGTTATTAGTCCATTTCTAGACGGGTATTGCGTAGATACAAACATTGGCGAGACAGTATGGGACCGTATCATTATAGATTCATGCGACGATACAAAATTTGTTGAAATTCATAGAGGCGAAGCGATAATTGTAGTAGAAAATAAACATTTCAAAGGGAATAAGCAACAATATTTAGTTATTGAAGAAGGAGATAAGGTTTTCGCATTAAAAATATTAGAATCAAAAAATATTTGCAATCAAGAATTTCATTTCACGGAACATCCAAATTTATTTATCATCAAAAATCAATTCTAAGGATATAAATATAAAGTAACGGGCGTCCAGAGTTCTGAAAATGTGAATTTGATGACATACTTGAATACTTAATTTTTGTACGTAGAGCAAGCATTTAAAACAGAAATGCGAAATATGTATACAGATATAATTCACAAACAATGTTTGATTCAGCGTGATATTTTGAACAATAGACTTCTCATGGCATCATTGTCACCAAATGCGGTTAGCACATTGATAAAGAATAAACTAGGGTATATTGGTCGCGTGTTGGGCGAGGTCATGCACATAATGCAATGTACTCCTAGAGTAGTTAGAATTCGACGCGTTGAGGAATGTTACAATGAGCTACCCGTATCTGCTGACGATGAAAATTGATTTATGACTCCACTTACACATATTTTGCAAAATAAAGCAGAGCAAGTCGACTGCAGTGATTTGACACCTCCACTTTACTTCTTAGAAAATAAATGGTCAGGATTCACACCCGATGTTAAAAAAGATATTGACCCTGAAATCATAGAAGTAGATCAAGATCCTAAATTTAATTTTAAACCATTATACGACCTTGGAAATTCTGGAATCTATACAAAAAATGAAATAAAGACTGCACAAGAATCATTGATTTTTGGTTTAGAACGACAGGCAGTGACGAATCCGATTACAAGACGAGTTATTGGTCGTGAAACCGAAAATCAAGGATTAAATACATTGGATATATTTTCAAAAAAGAGTTAGAAATTTTTTTAACATCAAAATTCAAACAAATTTGGGGATGGCTTTCAAGCTTTGAACTGGTAATGTCAGGGTTCGTTGGTATTTATTTCATTCTCGGCATAGTAAAATATGTATTCGAAACATTGATGAACGCTTACAGTTTGTATAATACGATAGGCTGTACTTTTGGTTTAATCGCCTGTGTTTGGAATTCCTTGACAAATGTAATGTTACAAAAACAGAACAGAAAAGCGTATGAAGAGAGACAAAAACAAAATGAAGATATAGAAATGGGTATACGAGATCAAAATGTACATCAACAGCAGCAAAATTCAAATAACTTCTTGCCATCAGCACCTCCGGAATCGGAATATCAGAGACAAAAGTAGCTTATGTGATAGGTTTTTTCTTAAGGTTGAGAGAAAAATATATATATATATATTCATTGGTTAGTTTAGTTAGATATATTTTTAAGTTAATCAATTAAATTTGTTATTCAGTAAGAATGGCCAGAATAGCAGTAAGAGAAAGGGGATTTTGGAGAAAACAATGAAGAAGGGAACAACAAATCTGCAAGATATTTCGGCAGCTGAGGGTCCAATCGTGACGATCCAACAAAATGGGTCAAATCAAGGAAATCTGATGGAGACTACAGAACTGCTGTTTACACAAGCAAACAAAAAACTCATGTGGCAAGGTCGAAATTCGATCCTACATCGAGCAGCAGTGGGTCACCACAATGAACAACATTCGTCAGCAAAAGATGACACGACGTAAACGGAGACTCAAGACAGCAGATCCAGCGAATATACACGAAACCCAGTGCCCAATATTAAACACTTGTGAATGTGAAGTAAATTCCCTCCTCAAAACTATTAAATAAATCCCCTTGAAACATTGACATTGAAGTGAGTGGCCTTGTAGAGACACTAAGTGTATTAATTAGAAGAAAAATATTTTTTTTTCAGAACAAATAAATGTCCATGTAACAAAGAAAAATATTTTTCCAAATTTTTTCCAAATTGTGCTTTGGGGAAAGCCAATTTCTCAGAAGGGGAGGATTGTAAGAGTCAGCAAATTCAAAGTTCACTGAGCTCTTATGAAATCAGGAAACTGCTGTCCACTTAAAGCAAGTCGTACAGGTAATTGTACAATTGCAAATACAATTGACGTCAATAATGAATATTGTTATATCGGCATTTATTTTGGAACTTATATATAGAAGGTAAATATTGATTAGGACAGTTGATAGTTGATAGTTGATGGTTGATAGTTGATAGTTGATAGTTGATAATTGATAGTTGATGGTTGATAGTTGATAGTTGATAGTTGATAGTTGATAGTTGATAGTTGATAGTTGATAGTTGACAGTTGATAGTTGATAGCGGTTAGTTAATACGTTTCGTTGTAAGTTCGTGAATGGGTAGTCGGTCATTAATCGCGGTTGGATGATATTTATAAACATTTTATTATCAATTAAATATATTTATACTTGTTAAAAGTGATATTCATTCAAGTTCCTGTTGTGATCCATCCTCCGTTTCAGAGTCCTAATACAGTGCAGGTAAGTACCTTCACATGATATTTTATCCTCACAGTTCAGCAAAGAACCCAATCTACCAAATATAAATTTATTGTAAGTGGGAAACCCTTACAAAACTGCTCAGAATGTGGTTATTTTGACTTATTTCAAACATCACATTACTGCAGATAGCGCTCTGAAAACACGAGATATGATGTTTTTGTCGATAGATTCATACATATTATGAGGTCCTGAATAGGAATATGGACTTTTTGATTGTGAAAATCTGCGCGTAAAAGCGTGATTTCGACTTATTCCAAAGTTTGTAAAACTGCAAATAGCACTCTAAACACGAAATACGATGTATTTGGTGCTAGATTTTGCCATATAACACACTTTTGAAGCAAAATCTTTTTCTGAGCAGATTTACAGAGGCTAAAATCTCTCAACGAGACTCAGAATAAAACGCTGATAACTCGCTGGAAACGCAAAATTTTGTGCATTTGATGACGGAGTCATGGGTATTATGTTGTATTGGATAGATTTATGTTATTTGCGATACTTTGAAACTGCTCAGAATGTGGTAATTTTGACTTATTTTAAACTCCATATAACTGCAGATAGCGCTCTGAAAACACGGAATATGATGTTTTTGTCGATAGATTCATACATATCATGAGGTCCTGAATAGGAATATGAACTTTTTGATTATGTAAATCCGCGCGGAAAAGCGTGATTTTGACTTATTCCAAAGTTTGTAAAACTGCAAATAGCACTCTAAAAACACAAAATATGATGTATTTGGTGCTAGATACATCCATATAACGCACTTTTGAAGCAAAATTTTGCTTCTGAGCAGATTTACAGTGTCAAAAATTTCTCGACGAGACTCAGAAAAAACGCTGATAACTCGCTGGGAATGCAAAATTTTGTGCATTTCAGGACGGATTCATGCGTATTATGTTGTATTGGATAGATTTATGTTATTTGCGATACTTTGAAACTGCTCAGAATGTGGTAATTTTGACTTATTTCAAACTTCATATAACTGCAGATAGCGCTCTGAAAACACGGAATATGATGTTTTTGTCTATAGATTCATAAATATTATGAGGTCCTGAATAGGAATATGAACTTTTTGATTGTGCAAATCCGCGCGGAAAAGCGTGATTTCGACTTATTCCAAAGTTTGTAAAACTGCGAATAGCACTCTAAAAACACGAAATATGATGTATTTGGTGCTAGATTCTGCCATATAACGCACTTTTGAAGCAAAATCTTCCTTCTGAGCAGATTTACAGTGTCGAAAATTTCTCAACAAGACTCAGAAAAAACGCTGATAACTCGCTGGAAACGCAAAATTTTGTGCATTTAAGGACGAATTCATGCGTATTATGTTGTATTGGATAGATTTATGTGATTTGCGATACTTTGAAACTGCTCAGAATGTGGTAATTCAGACTTATTTCAAACTTCTTATAACTGCAGATAGCGCTCTGAAAACACGAAATATGATGTTTTTGTCGATAGATTTATATATATTATGAGGTCCTACATGGGAATATGAACTTTTTGATTGTGAAAATCCGCGCGGAAAAGCGTGATTTCGACTTATTCCAAAGTTTTTAAAACTGCAAATGGCACTCTAAAAACACGAAATATGATGTATTTGGTGCTAGATTCTGCCATATAACGCACTTTTAAAGTAAAATCATGCTTCTGAGCAGATTTACAGAGTCAAAAATTTCTCAAGACTCAGAAAAAACGCTGATTACTTGCTGGAGACGCAAAATTTTGTGCATTTGAGGACAGATTCATGCGTATTATGTTATATTGGATAGATTTATGTAATCTGCGATACTTTGAAACTGCTCAGAATGTGGTAATTCTGACTTATTTCAAACTTAATATAACTGCAGATAGCGCTCTGAAAACACGAAATATGATATTTTTGTCGATAGATTCATACATATTATGAGGTCCTGAATAGGACTATGAACTTTTTGATTGTGAAGATCTGCGCGGAAAAGCGTGATTCCGACTTATTCTAAAGTTTGTAAAACTGCAAATAGCACTCTTAAAACACGGAATATGATGTATTTGGTGCTAGATTCTGCCATATAACGCACTTTTGAAGCAAAATCTTGCTTCTGAGCAGATTACCAGAGTCAAATATTTCTCAACGAGACTCAGGAGAAACGCTGATTACTCGCTGGAAACGCAAAATTTTGTGTATTTGAGGACGGATTCACGCGTATTATGTTGTATTGGATGGATTTATGTGATTTGCGATACTTTGAAACTGCTCAGAATGTGGTAATTTTGACTCATTCCAAACTTCATATAACTGCAGATAGCGCACTGAAAACACAAAATATGATGTTTTTGTTGATAGATTCATACATTTTATGAGATCTTGAATAGGAATATGAATTGTTTGATTGTTAAAATCTGCGCGGAAGAGCGTGATTTCGACTTATTCCAAACTTTGTAAAACTGCAAATAGCACTCTAAAAACACAAAATATGATGTAATTGGTGCTAGATTCTGCCATATAACGCACTTTTGAAGCAAAATCTTACTTCTGAGCAGATTTACAGAGTCAAAAATTTCTCATCAAGACTCAGAAAAAACGCTGATTACTCGCTGAAAACGCAAAATTTTGTGCATTTGAGGACGGATTCATGCGTATTATGTTGTATTGGATAGGTTTATGTTATTTGCGATACTTTGAAACTGCTAAGAATGTGGTAATTACGACTTATTTCAAACTTCATATAACTGCAGATAGCGCTCTAAAAACACGAAATATGATGTTTTTGTCGATAGATTCATACATATTATAAGATCCTGAATAGAAATATAAACTTTTTGAATGTGAAAATCTGCGCGGAAAAGCATGATTTTGACTCATTCCAAAGTTTGTAGAACTGCAAATAGCACTCTAAAAACACGAAATATAATGTATTTGGTGCTAGATTCTGCCATGTAACACACTTTTGAAGCAGAATCTTTATTCTTAGCAGATTTACAGCGTCAAAAATTTCTCAACGAGACTCAGAAAAAACGCTGATAACTCGCTATGAACGCAAAATTTTGTGCATTTGAGGACACATTCATGCGTATTATGTTGGATATATTTATGTGATTTGCGATACTTTGAAACTGCTCAGAATGTGGTAATTTTGACTCATTTTAAACTTCATATAACTGCAGATAGCGCTCTAAGAACACGAAATATGATGTTTTTGTCGATAGATTCATACATATTATGAGGTCCTGAAAAGAAATATGAACTATTTGATTGTGAATATTTGCGCGGAAAAGCGTGATTTCGACTTATTCCAAAGTTTGTAAAACTGCAAATAGCACTCTAAAAACCCAAAATATGATGTATTTGGTGCTAGATTTTGCCATATAACACACTTTTGAAGCAAAATCTTCTCCTGAGCAGATTTACAGGGGCAAAAATTTCTCAACGAGACTTAGAAAAAACGCTGATAACATGCTGGGAATGCAAAATTTTGTGCATTTGAGGACGGATTCATGCGTATTATGTTGTATTGGATAGATTTATGTTATTCGCGATACTTTGAAACTGCTCAGAATGTGGTAATTTCGACTTATTTCAAACTTCATATTACTGCAGATAGCGCTCTGAAAACACGAAATATGATGCTTTTGTCGATAAATTCATACATATCATGAGGTCCTGAATAGAAATATAAACTTTTTGATTGTGAAAATCTGCGCGGAAAAGCATGATTTCGACTTATTCCAAAGTTTGTAAAACTGCAAATAGCACTCAAAAAACACGGAATATGATGTATTTGGTGCTTGATTCTGCCATATAACGCAATTTTGAAGCAAAATCTTGCTTCTGAGCAGATTCACAGAGTCAAAAATTTCTCAACAATACTTAGAAAAAACGCTGACAACTCGCTGGAAACGCAAAATTTTGTGCATTTAGGGACGGATTCATGCGTATTATGTAGTATTGGATAGATTTATGTGATTTTCGATACTTTGAAACTGCTCAGAATGTTGTAATTTTAACTTATTTCAAACTTCATATAACTGCAGATAGCGCTCTGAAAACACGGAATATGATGTTTTTGTCAATAGATTTATACATATTATGAGGTCCTGAATAGGAATATGAACTTTTTGATTGTGAAAATCCGCGCGGCAAAGCGTGATTTCGACTTATTCCAAAGTTTGTAGAACTGCAAATAGCACTCTGAAAACACGAAATTTAATGTATTTGGTGCTAGATTCTGCCATATAACACACTTTTGAACAGATTAACAGCGTCAAAAATTTCTCAACGAGACGCAGAAAAAACGCTGATAACTTGCTATGAACGCAAAATTTTGTGCATTTAAGGACGGATTCATGCGTATTATGCTGTATTGGATAGATTTATGTGATCTGCTATACTTTGATACTGCTCAGAATATGGTAATTTAGACTTATTTTAAACTTCATATAACTGCAGATAGCGCTATGAGAACACCGAATATGATGCTTTTGTCGATAGATGCATACATTTTATGAGGTCTTGAATAGGAATATGAACTTTTTGATTGTGAAAATTAGCGCGGAAAAGCGTGATTTCGACTTATTCCAAAGTTTGTGAAACTGCAAATAGCACTCTAAAAACACGAAATATGATGTATTTGCTGCTGGATTTTGCCATATAACACACTTTTGAAGCAAAATATTTTCCTGAGCAGATTTACAGAGGCAAAAATTCCTCAACGAGCTGATAACTTGCTGGAAACGCAAAATTTTGTGCATTTGATTACGGATTCATGCGTATTATATTGTATTGGATAGATTTATGGGATTTGCGATACTTTGAAAGTAGATAGAAGAAGCTGGTTCTGGCGCAATCTCAAGGTCATCAGAGATAAGAACGTCTTAAGAACTGATGAGAACGTCTTGAGTTTTCTTGGCTAACGTCTTAAGAAATGATAAGAACGTCTTAAGAAATGATAAGAACGTCTTGAGTTTTCTTGGCCAACGTCTTAAGAAATGATAAGAACGTCTTGAGAAATGATAAGAACGTCTTGAGTTTTCTTGGCCAACGTCTTAAGAAATGATAAGAACGTCTTAAGATATGATAAAAACATCTTGAGTTTTTCTTGGACAGCGTCTTAAGAAATGATAAGAACGTCTTGAGAAATTTTTTGATCAACGTCTGAAGAAATGGTTGAAAATGAAAAGAAGCGCGCTAATGCTGCCATCTGTGAATGAGTAGCTAAAGGCTGCAAGAAAAAAATAAAATGAAAAGAAGCGCGCTGATGCTGCCATCTGTGAATGAGTAGCTGAAGGTTGCAAGAAAAAAATGGAGGGGCATCTGGAAGATTTTTGTGGTATGTTAAAGAATTTTTTTGTGTCATTACACACTAATAAGTATCGTTTGCATATGAATTTTGTTAATAAGTTTTGCGAGTGCATGTGTACTTAGATCAACGAATAAAAAATATTATAACAGAGATATAATTGTATATATATATATATATATATATATATATATATATGAATGCAGGATGTATACATTTGATAACAATAAAATTGATAAGCTTACATTCGTTGTTACATGCTCTGCAGAAAGATTTATCTCTTGTGACTAGTTTCAAGGTTATTGTAAATCAAAATTGAACGGAAGACTTATCAGTAGAACGGAAATTTGGACTTACCTAGTGATAAAGTCGTATTATTTTGTATTATAAAATAGCTGTTAGAATTTTATGCTTTCTATTTTCAATAGCCACAAGCTTTTTGTTATACATTTTTTAATTGATATGAAATCTGTAACGCTTAATGATGAAGTAATAGTACATCACATGATAGCGTGGAAATATGCATACAAATTAAGTCGTCAAGGAATATGGGAGCAATATGCAAGAGATCGTTTCCGTTTTCAATATGAAATTAAACAATATTCCATTATTTTAACACCAATGTTGGAGTATAAATTAAATGATTACAGAAATGATTACTTTAAAGAAAAAAATGATTTTCAATAAGAACATCACTTTTAAAAGTTATTGGATACTTTTTTTAATAATAATTTTCATGTGTGAACGTTTTACTGCGCAGGATTTGTATAGAATGATAAGAAAAATATATAAAAAGACAGGAATTTTATTGTTTTATTCAGTGTTGATACACATTTTTTCAAGTGAAAAGATTTATATTCATATGTGTGTAAAAAAAAATAAGGAAGAGAAAATCGTAAGATTTTTTGTATTTCATTTTGTAATATTTTTCAATTGTTGAATTACTTATAGCAAGTGAAAACGAACAATAACGGTAAAAAATATCCAGCTAATAAGAAAGCTTCTTGTAAACAAATTTCCCAAGATGGAAAATCAATGATAAAAAGAAGAATTAATCTAAGTAAAAATGTTATAAATGTTGAACAAGAAACTGGTAAACTTGAAAATGGAATTACAGCGGAATCAAGTAGAAATGTTGACCAAGAAACTGCTGAGCTTGTGAAAGAAGTAACACTGGATCCAATGTTTAATAATTTACCACCACCATTCCCTGTGATTAGTAATAATGATAATGAATTAATTATAGAACATAGACAGTTTTTAGATAAGAATGTTTGTGTATGTGTTGGTATTAATCCAGCACAAAATTTTGAAATAATTGTTAGATTGAATAACAAAAGAATTGGAAAGTTTATAGATTTCAGAGTATGTGAGTGGTATGAGCTCCTTATGACTTATAATATTATTATGGATTATATGAATGGTAATTCGACAATAGAATCGTATTCATTTTTGGATAATAAAATTTTATTTGATATTATAGAGAATAAAAAAATTATTATCATTGAGTCACAGAATAAACAAATCTATCTGAGCAATACAAGTCTTAACAATTTATTTTTAATTTCAGATTTTTTGAATTCTACAATTAAGTACTTGGAATCTTTAAACTTTTTCAACTACTATTCTAATATTGTAAGACAGTCATTAACATGTGAAGGAGAAATTTTCTCTAATATTCATAATATAGTTAACAATTTGAATGATATTCATAATTTAGCAATAAAGCAAATATTATTAACATATCCAGATGTAGTTAATGATACTGTCCAGTATTTTAATGGGGAAAATATTAATGAAGTATTAGAGATAAATTAAATGATTAAACTATATTATTTCTGTAATTCTTCCTATTAACAATAATAGTTGTTTATAATGTTAATGTGATTGAGTGTATTTATTTGATTTGGAAAAAAAATTAATAAACAGTCTTATAGAAAATTTTGTTAATTATTTATATTTCTAATTTTTATTTTACAAAACTTACAGATTTCGAATAAAAGCTAAAAAGTAACATCGATAAAAGTATAATGAACTTAATTTGAACATTATTTATTAGTTTTGATAACAATATTTTCAATTGTTCATATAGACTAATATTTGGACAACTGATATTAAAAAGAGAAAACTCAAATTTCTCGGCTTTTTCAAGTGATTTTGTAAATTCATTGAATTCATAGTAGTAATTGTTTATGAAAAAATATATACGTCCATTTGTATACTTAAAAACTGATTCAATATTATTTGGAACTCCAGGAAAAATTGAATCTAATGTTCCATATTCTTCAGTATTAAATTCACATTCATTTATTTTTATATACAAATTATTTTGATAAAATATATAAGTCTGTCCGTTGTTTGTTGAAACAGCTCCATTATTATTAGTAATGCGACTAATATAGGGAGTTTGAGTACTTTCCAATTGAAGAGATGGAAATTTTATATTATATGTCACGTCATCTATTATTATTACAACGTTTCCATTTGGTCTTTGATAGATAGCATTCAACTTTTTGAAGAATTTAGGTATAAAGTTCAACCAATCTGTCAATAAATATGGTGTTTCATAAAAATTTTTTTCGTTAAGATTTTTTATCCAAACCCGTTCATTACAGAATATATATAGTTTCTTATTAAGTACTAGAAACTTATTAACATTAGTTAGTTTACATAAATTGGGTTGAAAATTTGGAATAATAGTTGCTTCGGTTATAACATTATTAGGCTTAGCGTAATATTTTGTTGTTGTTGGAATGGTATTCTGGTTTCTTTTTCCATACAAAGATTGAATAGCATTTATGTCATCCACAGATAAACCATAAGGTTTACCATTACCATTTTTAAACACATTATTATCGTATGCTGGAAACATAATACTATCTGGGATGTTTGAATGTTCAATTCCAAGGGAGTGTCCAATTTCGTGTACAAGTACATCAAAAAGGCTAATCTCACCATTTTGTGGTTCTACTAGCTCGTAAGACCAATTTTCTGTTGAATCTAAATGAACTTCTGATTGCATATTTGTATTGGGGTATTCTGCGTGTCCCAACATGTTGCCTGGTCCATCGAATATACTATTACAAAAATTGTGAGTGAAATAGCTATAGTGATGGGGTGATGTTCCAAATGATATTAAAATAGTAGCATCATGAGGATCAATAACTTCTATAAAATGAAGATTTGTGTGATCAGACCAAACTTCAAATGCAATTTTAATTGAATCCAGCACAAGGTTCTGTTCTTGAATATTACCATAAAAATTCCAATAAATTGTATTATTACCCCATTTTATTGGATGAGTTCGGGAATAAACATCTTCAACACCACATCTATATTTTTGTACAAAATTAATCACTTCTGTATTAGTTTCACTCGTATTTTGTAAATTATATCTTTGTTGGAATGTTTTCAATCCTTCTATGAATATCGTGCTATTTTTATCTAGTTTGAATAATTCAATAGTTGTTAAATTTAAGTAACCATAATGATTTAAATAATTCACAACTAATTGAAAGTGGTTAACACTAGAATAAACACTAATACTCAACAATAAAATTAGATAAAAAAACAACATGTTTTAGCTTATATGTTTATTAGCATACTTCTTGAATAAGAATGGTTATATATAACAAAAAAAATGCTTATTTATATATAATAACACTATTTGCACAATTAAATATTTTTTTAAGATTAACATTTTTTACTTTAACTATTCCAGAACAAATTAAATGAATTAAAAAGCACAGGTTTCACAATTTCCGATACATGGCGGTGGACCATCCATTTGTATGTGTTGATTAGGTAAATTCCAATGTTCCACACATGGTAGCCTCTTTATTACATTAGGGTTTATTTTGTAAGAAACTGGAAGTTTTCCCCAAATATTTAATAAATCATTACCACTAAATAAATTTGATATATCAATGAATGAGTTATCACTCAATTTTTTACAAATATATGCATCACAAGCTAAGTCACCAATTATTTTAGGTATTTCGCTATCGGTTGAATTTTCTTTTATAATTTGTTCATACAATTCACTTATTCTTTTTGACGATGTGCACATGTCCTTATAAACTTGTAATAAATAATTTGCTAATATTTTTAAACTCATCATGAGAAATTTTTTTTTACTTTCCATCTTTACGAAAGTAAAATAAACACTGATGATGTATTAAAAAAAATACAATCTTTTATATTATATTACTTGAATTAAAATAACTTTCAAAAAAAAATTAAAAACAATATCTTATTAATAAAACATAAAACAAGTTAGTACTTGCCTTATACAATTACTTGAGATGAGAAAACAAATAAATAATTGATAAACCTTACAATTTAAAAAATAAAAAAACAAAATATATCCTTTTTTTCAAAAATTATATTCATTATATATCTATTGATTTATACAATTCATCATCTAAATAGTCTTCAATTTTATATACATTACTTATTGCACAGTTATTGCAGTGATTAAAACAAGTTCTTCGTGAAAGAATATTCTTAAGAGCTCTACTTTCCTCTTAAGATATAACATTGTATTTATTATTGAATGACTCAAGGTATACTTTTTTCACATCACCTTTAACATATATTACTTTTGCACTATTTAATATAGGTATCATTGTCTCCGAAAGTTTGGTATATGGTATGCAGCCATCATCCCAGCGAAATCCATGATAATTTTTATATAACCAAACAGCTTGTCTTCTATATTTTGATTCCAGTTGGTTCCAGGAAAATGGTGGCTCAAATAATAAATGACACAGCTTATTCCCATCTCTTGACATGATAGCAATTTCTTTTGCTACCATTATATAATTTTCCGCATTAAATCCTTGTATATCAACAATTAACTCCATTCTTAGTTGTTTCAATGACTATTTTATACTAATGTTCTAATTGCACTTGTGAGTGGGTTATATTCTATAATTTTATCGTGAATGATCAAACAATATGCACTTGTGTTTTCAGGAAAATTCTCGCTAGATTCAAATTCTAATCTAACATCTACAGCACTATTTTTTATTGAATCATTTTGATTAGAACAGTTTATGAATCTAATTGAAGCAATTGATTTGAATTCTGATTTACTAAGAGCTGGTCCAATATATGTTTTGTAGTAATTATAATAAGCTTGAGGAAATTTCGCATACATATCGTACAGTAAGGCATAATGGTTATTTTTAAAATCAAGATTCATGTTATCATATGGATAACAAACTGAGTTTAAATATAGTTTTATATTTGTTAAATTACAAATATCAAAGTTACTGCTGTTTTTATCTTTTTGATTTTTACGATTAGTTTGGAAACCAATAATAACAAATCTGGGTTTTTCCATTTGAGTAGAGGATTTAATCGACCATGTTTGTTTTTTTGACAATTGAAGAGCAGGATATTCATATAAATCCCAAGAACGGAAAGCACAAGATATGAATCGATTTGAATTAACTATTTTTAATAATTTTAACCTATACTCATCGTTAACATGAATATGAGGAACTCTCCAATGTATTTTATCCAATTTAAATTTCAAATTAGCTGTGGATGTATAAGCATTAGCATCAGTTCTTGCTCTTATAAGTGCTAGCTCTTGCCTAACATTCACCATAATTTTCGTATTATCTTCACAGAACCCAAGTAGCATTTTTAAAGGAAGACAAACATTAAAATTCCCATTAGCATCTAAAATGTTAATGTCTTGCCCCCATCCAGCGTTTTCCAGATTTTTACTTTCAACATTAGTTAAGGAGCCATATGTTTTTAAAGTAGATGTAATTCCAACATTTTTTGTTTTATCTACCTCAACACTATTTACCAAGTATTTAATTTCATCAAATAGAAATGCAATACCATTATTTGTTATTTTTGTATCATTAGGAGGTACAGCATTTTCTTCTGTTGATAATTTACCTTCAATATATAAGAAGCTTTGGTTTGGTAATGTGTATATGTCTTGCTGTTGAATTTGAATTCGAATCTCATCACAATTGTTGAATGCTGATGCAACCAACGGTTGATGGCTGTGCATTTCAATTCGACTTATTGCATCATCAAAAGATATTCCTGACGTTACATCCAATATATCACTCATTCTGTTTTTTTCTCTCCTATTTTTTTTTTAAATGAAACCCAAGTAATTTGAGGAAATTCTTATTTTTTCTTGTTAACTCCTTAATAACTTTCGACGAACTAATTTTACCACAATTGGATTTTGTTCTTTTATAATCAATTCCCATTTTTTAATTTAGGCTTTTTTCAAGTGAAGTCTAACTGTTATTGTCTCACCTTGGAAATTTACAAATCTTCCTTCTTGGTCAACAATATGAATAGTAATGTTGCTTATCAATTTTGTGTTCACTTCTAAATATATAGGACTTGGAGGTACTAAATTAATTTTATGACCTGGCGCAACTTCAGGAAAGAATTGGTGTATAGTATATGCAGGTAAATCATTTTTATAAGCTCCTGATATTATATTACATTCTAATAAAATTGCGTTCACTTTTATTATATTAACAGGTAAATCACTTTCATGAAATGTGTTCCGTTATAATATTCGTTTTTCAAATCCCAATAGTGAACCAAATGAATCTCCTTTTGTAAAATCAATTGTAACAGTACTTCTGAGCTCACATTTCAACGTATTATTATTTGGTTTTAGAAAAATGAAATCATGTTTCTTTTTTTCCCTTCTCTTTCAATATTATTTGATTCAAGTTCTTTTCGGAAATGTAATTAGGATCATTCAATTCTTTTCTCAATACCTGTTCAATATCCTCTATTTCATACGACCCCACTGGTA
Source organism: Dromius quadrimaculatus (assembly GCA_963989225.1). NCBI lineage: Eukaryota > Metazoa > Arthropoda > Insecta > Coleoptera > Carabidae > Dromius > Dromius quadrimaculatus. The sequence continues at coordinate 97,683 of CAXDIG010000281.1, read as the reverse complement.
TTTGAAACAGTGTAAAATCTTTATCTGCTTGTTTTTTATAATAGAATTTATTATTAGTTCCATCAATGTTTGGTATTGAATGAAATGTGTCGAAATAATTAGACCCATTACATATTTACAATTATTATCTAATTCAATTGGTAGAAAATAGTCTGCAGAAATTATGGACTCTTTTCCTGTAAGTGTGAATGATATTGATTCCATGTTGTAACTGATATGATAAATATTCATGCTTGATATTTTATAAGATATTCTAAGCATAAATGACCACAATTGTATGCATTGAAGTTTTGAAAACGATTGTAATTATAATTTATTTTAATATTAGGACCAAAATAATTCACTAACTCTCTTGGCGGAGGTAAATTTCCAAAACTGTCAAAATAATTTACGATATTATTTTTTTCAACATAAGCTACCCAATGAGTACCAGAACCATCATAAGAATCTAAATTTATTACAGCAGACTCGTTTTTTAATGGGTTCTTGGGTAAATTGTTCCGCATGTTAACTCCGCGGAAATTTTTTATATTATACTTGTTCACATATTTTTTTATATCAATATTTGTCAAAGGCTTCTTTGGTAATTTTATTTTTTGGAGTTTTTTTTCTTTCTTTTGTTCTTCTTCATGCCACCACCTGTTTTATATGGTTTTAAGTAAAGACCTTTACCTAGGGCTTTGTTGACACCATATGAAGCAGCAGCACTTGCAGCGCCAGCAAGTAATGCTTTTCCAATGAATGGAAGAAGTGCCAGTGGTAAAAAGCCACCAAGCTTTCGAGGTGTTTTCAGTACCCGCCGTTTCTTCGATTTCTGAGCTTTTTTTTTCTTATTCATTCCCATTCCAAGTTTCTGTTCTGCCTTCATGGCGTTAGTTACTGTCCAAGCAGCTACTTTTTCACTAAATTTTGCGTCGTTGGATTTAACTCTTTTCCAAGCTTTTTCTTGTAAAATTTTATCTGCGTTGTGACGATCATTCAAATTATTACCAACTGAATAAGCTATATCGTGTTCACGACATGCAACATCTAATGGATTAATACCCCTGTCTCCCCTATTTAATCTTTTTTCCAATTTAGTTCCTGGTCCACAAAATTGATAACCTGGAATATGTAACTCTATAGGTAGGGAGTTAATTGCCTTATTCACCAATCCTTTTCCGTAAAACTTTTTTCGATGTATAAGCATTGGTGCATTTCACTTAACTGAATATTTATATATAGGAGAGTGTTTTTATATGAAAACCAGTAGTTACCATGAAATTTATGAAGCAAAAACATCGTTTCCAAATAAACAATTTTGATAATAAAGAAAGTAGAAAAATTATGAAAAAGCATAGCGACTTACTACCTAATAGCATAAGATGTATTATCGTTGGACCAAGTAATTGTGGTAAAACAAATATTTTACTTAGTTTACTCACACATCCAAATGGATTAAAATTCAAGAATATATATTTATACTCTAAATCATCGAATCAACCTAAGTATAATTTTCTACAAAAGTGTATTTCAAGAGTTAAGGGTATGGGGTATCATTCGTTCAGTGAAAATGTTGATGTTATAAAACCTACTGAAGCTAAAATGTTTTCCATCATTATTTTTGACGACATTATATGTGATAAACAAGACTGTATGCGTAATTTTTTCAGTATGGGTAGACATAGTGATATTGATTGTTTTTATCTTTCACAATCTTATGCAAAAATACCCAAACATTTGATCAGGGACAATGCTAATCTTATTATAATATTCAAGCAAGACGAAACGAATTTACGGCATATTTATGACGATCATGTGAATACGGATATGTCATTCAATAAGTTCAAGGAATTTTGTATAAGATGTTGGGAAACTGAATATGGATTCGCAGTTATAGACAAGGACAGTGAAGAGAAAGGACGTTATCGTAAAGAATTGGATAATTTTCTTGAGCTCCGTTCTATTTACAATGACAAAAATGAATAATAACAAAAATCTTGAGGAAATAGTTAATGTTAGTCAAGTATTGAGGAAAAAATTAAATACATTAAAACATAGCAAAATGGATGAAAATATTTTATTGGAAGAAACATTTAAACCCATCACAAATCCACTTAAAACGCTTGTTGAAAATACAAATGTACAAGAAAAGAAATACGAAACTAATATAAAAAAAAGTATAGGTAAAGAAAATGTATTACTTCCAAAGAAGAGAAGGTCGGATGTGAGGAAGGTTTTGGATTTTAATGTTGAAACTCCAAGTACCAGTTTTAATGTGAAAGATGAAGATATTTATGAAGATTTTCCCATAATATCACCTACATCACAGGCTCAAGAATCATTAAATACCCCCCAAGGAAAACTTGAAATGGAAGATTTAAAATTCAAATTTGGTGATATAGGACATGTATATCTCTTGAAAATTATAAATAAAGATAAAGAATTAGATAATGTGTATGGATTAAAGTATAATAAAAAGGATGGAATATTTAGATTGGGTAGAAAGGAAGTTCATAAAGATAAGAATGATATTATTATTGACGATGAGGAATACAAAGGAGCTGAAGGTCTTTATGAATTGATATTTATGAAGAAACCTGAGAATTTCACAGAAGAAGACAAAATTGAGTATATAAATATATTAGAACAAACAAATGCACACAAAAATTAATAACAAATAATTTACTAAAAACTTCAAGTACTCCAAAATATTTCAATATAGCCAAACCATATTTTACCAAGAAAGAAGAACCATTGGGTTCAAAAAGAAGAAGAAAACCACCTGCCAAATACTTACCAACAGGTTCTGGTCTATTACCATTAAATATGCAGTATTCTAATGGAAAACGGGAGTATATCTACTGGGATGATCCAAATGAATTAGTTGATAGATTGCAATTACTAATAGCCTCTAAAAACAGTGGGCATTCAGGTCATGATAATGAAATCATTTCAATTATTGAAGAATTGAAAGAAGCAAGTATAATAAAATAGTTTTCACATAATGTTTGTTCATTTTAAGTTTGTCCTTAGAATAATAAAGACGTTTATTTTCAATAGAAACTACTTTTATCATGTCAGTGGATGAATTTGGTCGTTATTCTATGAAAAAACGGAAGAACATTGCCACATTTTCTTTTGATGAATATGGAAGTTTTGATTTAAATGGGAAACAAATTTCGAATATTGGAAGAGCAATGACTGATGGTGATGTAGTTACAAAAGGTTATATAGATAAAAGAATTAATGATATAGAAAAATTTCTAAATTTGAACACTATTATTTTGCAACAAACAAATAATGAATATATATTTAATGCCAAATTAAAACATATAGGCAATTTACCAGCACCGCTTCATAAGGATCCAGCTGCTAATAAGCTATATGTTGATAGTATAGTGCAAGCTATTTAAAAAGAATTTGGAAATGAAATATTGATTATAAAAGCTTTAATTAATGAAGAAATTGACAAAGCATTCAAATTGAAAGCTTTGAATGATTTTAAAAAAGAAATTGATGAATTAAAAAACGAAAATAAACTATCAGAAAAAAATAAAATTTAAATCACAAAAAAAAAATGACAAAGAGAGAAATTATTGAAGAACTACACAAACAAGCTAGAAGACATTATAATAGACGCAGAGTAATAACAAAAGGCTTGAACGATTTATGACAAGCTGATCTTGTCGAAATGATACCATACGCAAACAAAAATAAAGGATACAAATACATGTTAACTGTTATTGATGTATTTTCAAAGTATGCTTCGGCAAAACCTGTAAAATCCAAATCAGGTGAAGAAATTGCTGAAGTATTCCAAGATATTATTAAACAGAAGAGAAAACCTAAGAATTTGCAAACAGATAATGGAAAAGAATTTTATAATGAACATTTTAAAGAAGTATTGCAAAAATATAATATAAATCACTTTCTACATTTAACAACTTGAAAGCAAGCGTAGTTGAAAGGTTTAATAGAACACTGAAAAATAAAATGTGGAAGGAGTTCAGTTTTCGTGGATTTTACAAGTGGATTGATATTTTACCAAATTCACTTGAATCATACAATAATACAAAACACAGTACAGTAAAAATGTGTCCAGCTGATGTTAATAGTAAAAATGAGAAATATTCACTTAATACTGTATAAAGTAACATGAAAATTGCTGGTCGTGCAAAGCTGAAGTTAGGTGATTTTGTTAGAATATCAAAGTTGAAGAATGTATTCGAAAAAGGCTATACTCCAAACTGGTCAACTGAAATATTTACAGTTTCAAAAATAAACCTAACAAACCCAGTAACATATAAACTGAAGGATTATTTGGATCAACCTGTTGCAGGTGGATTTTATGAAGATGAGCTACAGAAAACTAAACACCCAAATATATATTTAGTAGAAAGAGTTTTAAAGAGAAAAGGAACACAGGTCTTTGTAAAATGGTTAGGGTTTGACAGCTCACATAATTCGTGGATGAATAAAAATGAAGTTTTATAATTTTTATGAAGTTTTTCCTACTAGCTTAATTGAACGAGCTCACTGACGAACGGCTCAAGCTGATAAATAACGTCATCAGCATTACTTGTTATGATAAACAAGTGACTGGAGCCTTGAAAAAACACTTTGAAATGTATGAAATCATCATTTTAAACAAATGTGTGAGTATGTCAAGATATAATAAGCATTGCTCAGCTGCAAACAAAGAGTCTATAAAATACTTGAACGATAATTTGAAATATAGAATTGAAATGTATATTGAAAAAATTAAATTGTTGAAACAAAACATTAATATATATAGTAATGTAGTTTATATAACAAAAAATATCGAAAAAATTAGTCTTTAAGTACAATGCTATGTAAATGAAAAAATGACCTCAATAATAAATAATATTATTATATTTGAGCTTTTTTATTATATCCAAATCCTTATTCATCCTGAAAAAAATGTGAATAGTAGGGAAAATAAAACAATATACAAATTGAAAAAATCACTGCATTCAAATATAAAGTGGCCTTACAATATATTTTAATTTAAAAAAATTAACTTATGTATTACAATATTTTTGTATAAAATTTTTTAAATATAACTCCAATATCAATTAATTCAATAATACTATTATACTTAATTACATTTTTCTATTTTAATACAATTGTAACAGTTGTTATATATTTTTTTGTATTGAATAATGCCCCCAAGGTAATGTGTCAATTTTATTTTCTCCTACACATCGTTTATTATCGTCGCCATTTAGAGTTAATTTGTTCGTTTCAACACTAAATATATTATGATTTTCTGATATAATTCTATTTTGTTTTCTATGTAAATTTTCAGAATTAAAAAGTGTATTTTTAAAATTATCTATGGTTAAACATTTGGTAACACTTTTTGACACTCCTTTTGCTTTACAATAAGTTTCATTTTCCAAAGCGAAAGAATACATCTTAGCTTTCAAACCCGCAAATTCCAACATAATTTTTCCCCCATTTTCATCTTTAAACAGTCCCACAACTTTATTATTAACAAGTGGAATACCAAGTTCATTATTATTTGAATAATTTGATGTGTCAAAACGTTCAATATTCTGTTTAATTTTGATATAGGGATTTTCAAAAAATTGAAATATCAAGGAATCTGTATCTTGATACAGTAATTTTGAATGTGGTAATTTAATGCTGATAAAATTGTAATGAAAATCATACATTAACCATTTGCTAACATCAAGAATAACCATCCCTACATATATAGGTTTATTGAAACATATTTTAGTTTTACTCAACTCTATTGAAGCCAAATCTTCAGTAAATGGTATAAATTTTTTACAATTGGGTTTCGCAATCAATTTTCGTGCTTGAGCTTGCCCATTCCAACTTGTAACAAGTTTTATATCTCTTCGGTTTCTAATATTCTCTATAGACTTTCCAAATATTGCATTATTAATAAGTTTATACTGATCTCTTTCAAAATCGTTTTTTGCATTTTTCCTAAAATTTGTGTTCAAATCTATAAATTTTTTCAACCATAAATCTTGTTTGAAGGATATTACTCTATAAATTTTAGTCAACTTCATTCCTAGAATCAATGCTTGTTGTAAGTTTCTGTAATATAATACATATTTGGATTTATTATGTGAAGTTGTCATTAATTTCGGTGTTTTTGAATTTTCTGAAATTTAGTGTTCAGAACACGATGGAAAGTCTCTATGGGTGTCATGTAAATCTATTGGATATTCTAAGTCAACTTCCAATACATAGCCCTCTAAGCTATCATTATTTATATTTATTATATCAAGTCCTGTAATTTCTTCATTGTTTAAGAATTTAAAGCCGCCATAGGGTAAATATTGAGTCATTGCCCACCCATACAAATTACAAGCGTCAAAGTACATCAAATATGAATCTTTTTCAGATGAATTATAGTCTTTCATATACTTATTATTAGCTTTTGCATAACGAGTTACACACTGACATATACCACCTCGAATGGCTTTCTCAAACATTAAAATCATATCAACATCAGTTAATAACTGTAGATTTACTTTTGTCATTTTTAACATACTGTCCCATGCGTAACCTACAGCAACAAAATTATTTATAAGAAATTTATATGTTTTTTAACTTGAAAAATTTTACCTGGTAGTGTGAAATAATGAGCTGGATCAAGATTATAAGCGTTAATACAAACATCTCGAAAGTTTTCAAAAACTTGAGCTAGCAAGAGAACATCTGTTTGGAGATACAGTTCTAAATAGTCTCCTAATGTATCTATATTAAATGTAGACCAAATTTTTTGTGCGTGGGCGTAATCTGCGTCACTTACATGTTCATTTTTCAATTTTGAAAGAAAAGCTTGTTTAGCAGGTAAATTTTTTTCTTCCATTTTTTCCCATGAATTGAAATAATCATAAGGGAATATCCCCTTTTCAAGTATCAAATTTCGTTCATCTTTATCGGGTTAATTTTTATCTATTATACATAATTTTTCTTTATCTAAATTATTAACCAGTTTTTCCAGTGAAGTACTCAAAAACCTAAAAAATTAATTTAAATTCATTAATTTTTTTTTTTTACTCTTTAAGAACTTACTTGTATGAATCTAAGAAACGTAGTTGGAATTTGCCTACTGTTACTGAAAACGTCATATATTTTTCGCAATTATTTGGAATAACATAAATATGTTCATCCTCTGAACCAAATTCTTTTATAAAAAGATGAGAGTCGTAACCACTGAAGTTATGGAAAAATACGGGTATGAATTTGGAGTTTTTGTACTTCAAATTACAATCTTCATGTGCTGCGCCTCTATATTTTCCTAAAAATAACTCAATGTTCTTTTATAAAGTTCAAATAAAGTATTAAACTTAATTAAAGTACCTGTAAAATGACAATGGTCTCTCACTTTCATATCTGCTATTTTAATCTTTTCTCCACAAATATGACAATCTGTAGCATTATCAAAATCCTGCCAATCTTCATGGGTCATTATAATTGATACGGTGTTCTTATAAAAAATCTCAATTATCTTGACAACGCTCTTCAATCTATGCACAAACCATTTAGCAGCTTCAGGTCCACGAAATGATTCAAAAAAAGATAAAGATTCATCATACGAACAAACAACCTTATATGCTACGGCACATGGTACATGATATTGATATTTCATAGTGTACGATGTACTACTATTTGATTGACATGTATCAATTGGTGCTGTTAAACATTCAAAGTCAGCGTAAATGACAAATGGATGTCGTTCTTTTCTTAGAAAATTTTTAAAATTAACCCACATAGATGTTTCAGTTGGTAACTCAATTTTAACTGCGTCAACTAATTGACAATACTCTTCATGTTTAGTTAGTAAAATTTCAGTTCCAAAATACTGTAGACACCGGTCGCATATAAAGCGTTTTCTATTACTTTTATTCATTCGAAATGATAATAAACGAGAGAGTGACTTTATCCATGCGTAATGTGACTTCTCATTCTCTTTCCAATAAAGTGAATTAATATGTGTATTTAGTTCCTTTTTTGTATAATAAAGCGGACCCACAATATTAGTTCTCTTATTTGTTGCAATTTGCTCTAATCCATATACGTTTATTGATAAATTATTTTGTTTCTCAAATTTAATAATGTCACACAACGGTGTAGGGAAATTTATATTACTTAAATTGAAAAAATCAACAAAATTTTGAGGATACTGAGAGACACGATCTGAACTTTGTTCCGTAGGGTAGAATGCAGATAATATGGCCCAAACAAAATATTGGTCATTATTTTTCACATTTATGACAGCTTTTTTTTTTATATCGTTTGGAAGTTCTATATATGATGAACCTCCACTATTTATTGGATCAAATTTATTTATATTAACCTTAAAACAATACAAAAATTACGTAAAATGAAAATTAAATCAAAAAACAACTAACTCACTTTTAAATATAAAATTTCACGCAGCGCTTTTCCGCTATCGCGTTCTTGAAATTCTTCCATTTGTGATAAAATAGGTTCTTCAACAACTTCCAAAAACCACTCGGTAAAATCATCAGATAACGTTACTGGTTTCATTTTAGAATGATGGAATATATCAGCATCAATTGTCACACCATTTTTTTGTAATGTATACAGACAAGCTAATTCACAATTAATCTTCACTGAAGCACGATAAAAATGCATAAACTTGCCTACTTTACTTATCAACAGTGATAAACACTCTCCTAAAAAAGTTTTAGGATCTATTATAGAATCATTATTATTAATTTTACCACAAAAGACGCGATTTTTAAAACTTGAATGAGCACGTTCCCATACAACCATTTTTTAGTTCGTCAAAACTGCAATTATACAATTATACTATTTTGTATACCAAATTATTGTCAAAACTATTGTTATTCATAAATTCATTGCAACTATCTAATCACCAAATTAAAAGTAGGCTACTTCAAAAATATTCATTTATTTATATATGAAACCCAACAAATTATCAAACAAAAATTTCCCACTTTTGTCATTAGGAAGGAAGTCATTATCTAATAGTTTCTATCATTCCAACCATATGCTCGTACTGAAGGAATTATATCATATTTTATTTCGAAAGGAAATTACTATCTTTCATTTAATTTTTGAACAAAAAAACATTCTCAAATGTACAGGAAATTATTATCCATCATTTATCATAAGCACATGCAAAATTTTATAAACGCAACAAATTATCAATGAAATATTACCTGTTCCCGATATTGAGAGGGAAGTCGTTATCCAATAGTTTCCTGTCATTTCAGTCATATCTTCGTAACAAAGGAAATGAGTATCTGGTACATATTTTTCAATCAAATGAAATTCGTTAAAGTAAAAGGAAGTATTTCCTTGTTATATTGATAACTTTTTAAGTAGGAAATTATTATCTTACATTTCATTTTTTATCAAAAAAAACATCCTCCTAATAAACAGGAAATTATTATCGTACTTTTATCATGAATACATGTGAAATTTGATATAAATATATGAATTGTAATTATGTATGACTTAGTTAACAGTAAAGTGTTGAGTGGATTACTTCAAGTTACAAAATCAAAAACTTCTAGAAGTTTACATTTTCAAAGCGTAAGTTTTTAGTAAATTTTATTTTTCTTAGACAAAGCTTATTTCAGTTAACATAAAAATACTCTATATAGATCAAAAATGGCTGACCTATCTTTTTTTAATGAGCTTGGATCTGCAAATTATATCAAACCGACAGTACACCTAAACAGTTTAGAAGAAACAAAAAAGTTCAAAATTTTGAATACCCAAATCATCAATACTCGCTATGGAACAAGACTTTTGGTGACAGCCGAATGTTTTCAATCATTTTTTCCTGCCAAATTTGGAGAATTAACAGAAGAACAAACAAAGGAACTGATTAATACTTACTTTCATATAACAAAAAAAGACAATAATATAAGCATTTGTTTCTCTTAGCTATAATTATAGAATATTAAGTTTGAGGTTACATTAAGGCTCTTAACTTTACATATGTGTTCAAGAATCTTGTTGAAATACATGAAACCGTGAACCTTTCTGTAAATTTAGAAACTGAAGAAGAATGGAATGATTCAACTTCTTCTTCATCTGAATAATAATTATTGTTATTTTTGTTTAACACAACTATATGTTTAGTATTCATCTACAACTTGTAACTATTGTAACTCTTAAACTGTATAAAAAATAGCCTAATACATAATATGTAAAAAATTACTTATAACAAAAATTCAAAAAATGCAATAAAAATCAATAACTCACTACATATTCACAATATATATAATTTAATACTCCACCTGTACATTACCTGCTTTCAGTTGTAATTTTGTTTTCCTAAACCCTATATAAAAATTGAATAAAAAATATTGTGATCATACAATCATAGAACCATATAACACTTAACATTTCCAAAATAAGTTAAAAGAAAATTGATACTTTCTTCTGTTAATTAAATAAAAAAAAAATGAAATTATAACATTACCTGTTTCCACCTAAATCTGCTCCTTTTTTTCCTTGAAATAAAAAAATTAATATTTATTCAATACTCTTACAAAAACCAATAGAAAAAAAATAAGTTGTCAGAATAAATATCAAAAATAAATATCACAATTCAGATATAAAATATAACAGAAAAGAATAACATAAGGTGTTAATTCAGATGTAAATAGTAATCAAGTGTTGAAATTAGCTTTATTACTTCATACTGTCAATGAATGTTCTAAAACAGAAAAAAAAAATTGAAAAAATTTCTTAATTACTTCAAAATGTACTTACATTTACATAAATTGTTCTTCCAGCCCCGCCACAGCTGGAGGTTCCTCAAATCTTCAATTTCACCACTATACATTAGGATGGCATGGGGCGTGCGCTTTTTGAAAAGATATTTCAATAAAATCAAACATCTAAAAACAAACACTTTTAAAAATCGACTGTTGAGAATAGAAAAACACTGTCACTTACGTTCAACTCCTGAAACAAAAACTTCTGTATTGCAAGCACCATTTGTACCCGTGCTGTAAGTAAAACATATATTTTTGACAAAAAATATATTCACTTTAAACACACTCACAACTTACAACACATTTTGATGACTTTCAAACATAAAATGATACGATAATAGCTTGCAAAAATAGAACAGATATAAAATTATCACAAATTTTTATTTTCGCACATGCACATCCTGTATTCATTCTATCATCAAAAAAACACATAATTCTAGTTTTTATTCATTGTACATCGCTTCAAGGTTTCTATCAATTGGAAGATATCTTTTTTACAGTTTAAACTACTCATTCATAGATGGCAGAGTATGTATGCATTTAGAAAACTTCACATAGATAGTAAAGAATAGCGACACGCGTTGCATACCTCGAAGGAGCAGTTAACCAACATCTTCAAGTTCTTATGACAAATCTTAAGACGTTCTCTTATCACTTCTTAAGACGCAGTTCAAGAAAACTCAAGACGTTCTTATCATTTCTCAAGACGTTCTTATCATTTCTTAAGACGTTGGCTGAGAAAACTCAAGACGTTCTTATCATTTCTCAAGACGTTCTTATCATTTCTTAAAACGTTGGCCAAGAAAACTCAAGACGTTCTTATCATTTCTTAAGACGTTCTTATCATTTCTTAAGACGTTAGCCAAGAAAACTCGAGACGTTCTTATCAGTTCTTAAGACGTTCTTATCTCTGATGACCTTGAGATTGCGCCAGAACCAGCTTCTTCTATCTACTTTTGAAACTGCTCAGAATGTGGTAATTTTGACTTATTTCAAACTTCATATAACTGCAGATAGCGCTCTGAAAAACGAAATATGATGCTTTTGTTGATAGATTCATACATATTATGAAGTCCTGAATTGGAATATGAACTTTTTGGTTATGAAAATCCGCGCGGAAAAGCGTGATTTCGACTTATTCCAAAGTTTGTAAAACTGCAAATAGCACTCTGAAAACACGAAATATGATGTATTTGGTGCTAGATTCTGCCATATAACGCACTTTTGAAGCAAAATCTTGCTTCTGAGCAGATTTATCGAGTCAAAATTTTCCCAACGAGACTCAGACAAAAAACTGATAACTCGCTGTAAACACAAAATTTTGTGCATTTGAGGACGGATTCATGCGTATTATGTTGTATTGGATAGATTTATGTGATTTGCGATAATTTCAAACTGCTCAAAATGTGGTAATTTTGACATATTTGAAACTTCATATAACTGCAGATAGCGCTCTGAAAACACGGAATATGATGTTTTTGTCAATAGATTTATACATATTATGAGGTCCTGAATAGGAATATGAACTTTTTGATTGTGAAAATTCGCGCGGGAAAGCGTGATTTCGACTTATTCCAAAGTTTGTAAAACTGCAAATAGCACTCTAAAAAACAAAATATGATGTATTTGGTGCTAGATTCTGCCATATAACGCACTTGAAGCCAAATCTTTCTTCTGAGCAGATTTACAGTGTCGAAAATTCCTCAACAAGACTCAGAAAAAACGCTGATAACTCGCTGGAAACGCTGAATTTTGTGCTTTTGAGGACGGATTCATGCGTATTATGTTGTATTGGATAGATTTATGTGATTTGCGATACTTTGAAACTGCTCAGAATGTGGTAATTCTGACTTATTTCAAACTTCATATAACTGCAGATAGCGCTCTGAAAACACGAAATATGATGTTGTTGTCGATAGATTTATACATATTATGAGGTCCTGAATGGGAATATAAACTTTTTGATTGTGAAAATCCGCGCGGGAAAGCGTGATTTCGACTTATTCGAAAGTTTTTTAAACTGCAAATAGCACTCTAAAAACACGAAATATGATGTATTTGGTGCTAGATTCTGCCATATAACGCACTTTTGAAGCCAAATCATGCTTCTGAGCAGATTTACAGAGTCAAAAATTTCTCAAGACTCAGAAAAAACGCTGATTTCTCGCTGGAAACGCAAAATTTTGTGCATTTGAGGAGGGATTCATGCGTATTATGTTGTATTTGATAGATTCATGTAATTTGCGATACTTTGAAACTGCTCAGAATGTGGTAATTTTGACTTATTCCAAACTTCATATAACTGCAGATAGCGCTCTGAAAACACGGAATATGATGTTTTTGTTGATAGATTCATACATATTATGAGATCTTGAATAGGAATATGGATTGTTTGATTGTTAAAATCTGCGCGGAAAAGCGTGATTTCGACTTATTCCAAAGTTTGTAAAACTGCTAATAGCACTCTAAAAACACAAAATATGATGTAATTGGTGCTAGATTCTGCCATATAACGCACTTTTGAAGCAAAATCTTACTTCTGAGCAGATTTACAGAGTCAAAAATTTCTCAACAAGACTCAGAAAAAACGCTGATTACTCGCTGGAAACGCAGAATTTTGTGCATTTGAGGACGGATTCATGCCTATTATGTTGTATTAGATAGATTTATGTGATTTGCGATACTTTGAAACTGCTCAGAATGTGATAATTTTGACTTATTTTAAACTTCATATAACTGCAGATAGCGCTCTGAGAAGACGAAATATGATGTTTTTGTCGATAGATTCATACATATTATGAGGTCCTGAATAGGAATATGAAGTTTTTTGATTGTGAAAATTTTGCGCGGAAAAGCGTGATTTCGACTCATTCCAAAGTTTGTAAAACCGCAAATAGCACTCTAAAAACACAGAATATGATGTATTTGGTGCTAGATTTTGCCATATAACACCCTTTTGAAGCAAAATCTTCTTCTGAGCAGATTTACAGAGGCAAAAATTTCTTAACGAGACTTAGAAAAAACGCTGATAACTTGCTGGGAATGCAAAATTTTGTGCATTTGAGGACGGATTCATGCGTATTATGTTGTATTGGATAGATTTATGTTATTTGCGATACTTTGAAACTGCTCAGAATGTGGTAATTTTGACTTATTTCAAACTTCATATAACTGCAGATAGCGCTCTAAAAACACGAAATATTATGTTTTTGTCGATAAATTCATACATATTATGAGGTCCTGAATAGGAATATGAACTTTTTGATTGTGAAAATATGCGCGGAAAAGCATGATTTTGACTTATTCCAAAGTTTGTAAAACTGCAAATAGCACTCAAAAAACACGGAATATGATGTATTTGGTGCTTGATTCTGCCATATAACGCAATTTGGAAGCAAAATCTTGCTTCTGAGCAGATTCACAGAGTCAAAAATTTCTCAACAATACTTAGAAAAAACGCTGACAACTCGCTGGAAACGCAAAATTTTGTGCATTTGAGGACGGATTCATGCGTATTATGTAGTATTGGATAGATTTATGTGATTTTCGATACTTTGAAACTGGTCAGAATGTGGTAATTTTAACTTATTTCAAACTCCATATAACTGCAGATAGCGCTCTGACAACACGGAATATGATGTTTTTGTCAATAGATTTATACATATTATGAGGTCCGGAATAGGAATATGAACTTTTTGATTGTGAAAATCCGCGCGGAAAAGCGTGATTTTGACTTATTCCAAAGTTTGTAAAACTGCAAATAGCACTCTAAAAACACGAAATATAATGTATTTGGTGCAAGATTCTGCCATATAACACACTTTTGAAGCAAAATCTTACTTCTGAGCAGATTAACAGCATCAAAAATTTCTCAACGAGACTCAGAAAAAACGCTGATAACTCGCTATGAACGCAAAATTTTGTGCATTTGAGGACGGATTCATGCGTATTATGTTGTATTGGATAGATTCATGTGATCTGCGATACTTTGAAACTGCTCGGAATGTGGTAATTTTGACTTATTTTAAACTTCATATAACTGCAGATAGCGCTCTGAGAACACGGAATATGATGTTTTTGTCGATAGATGCATACATATTATGAGGTCCTGAATAGGAATATGAACTTTTTGATTGTGAAAATTTGCGCGGAAAAGCGTGATTTCGACTCATTCCAAAGTTTGTAAAACTGCAAATAGCACTCTAAAAACACGGAATTTGATGTATTTGGTGCTAGATACAACTATATAACGCACTTTTGAACCAAAATTTTGCTTCTGAGCAGATTGACAGTGTCAAATATTTCTCAACGAGACTCAGAAAAAACGCTGATAACTCGCTGGGAATGTAAAATTTTGTGCATTTGAGGATGGATTCATGCGTATTATGTTTTATTGGATAGATTTATGTGATTTGCGATACTTTAAAACTGCTCAGGATGTGGTAATTTTTACTTATTTCAAATTTCATATAACTGCAGATAGCGCTCTGAAGACACAAAATATGATGTTTTTGTCGATAGATTCAAACATATTATGAGGTCCCGAATAGGTATATGAACTTTTTGATTGTGAAAATCTGCGCGGAGGAGCGTGATTCCGACTTATTCCAGAGTTTGTAAAACTGCAAATAGCACTTTGAAAACACGAAATATGATGTATTTGGTGCTAGATTCTGCCATATCTCGCACTTTTAAAGCAAAATCACGCTTCTGAGCAGATTTACCGAGTTAAAAATTTCTTAACGAGACTCAAAAAAAACGCTGATTACTCGCTGGAAACGCAAAGTTTTGTGCATTTGAGGACGGATTCATGCGTATTATGTTGTATTGGATAGATTTATGTGATTTGCGATACTTTGAAACTGTTCAAGATGTGGTAATTTTCACTTATTTCAAACTTCATATAACTGCAGATAGCGCTCTGAAAACACAAAATATGATGTTTTTGTCGATAGATTCATACATATTATGAGGTCCTGAATAGAAATATGAACTTTTTGATTGTGAAAATCTTCGCGAAGAAGCGTGATTCCGACCTATTCCAGAGTTTGTAAAAGTGCAAATAGCACTCTGAAAACACGGAATATGATGTATTTGGTGCTAGATTCTGCCATATAACGCACTTTTGGAGCAACATCTTCCTTTAGTAGATTTACAGAGTCAAAAATTTCTCAACAAGACTCAGAAAGAACGCTGATAACTCGCTGGCAACGCAAAATTTTGTGCATTTGACGACGGATTCATGTGTATTATGTTGTATTGAATAGATTTATGTGATTTGCGATACTTGAAACTGCTCAGAATGTGGTAATTCTGACTTATTTCAAACTTTATATAACTGCAGATAGCGCTCTGAAAACACGAAATATGATGTTTTTGTCGATAGATTCATACATATTATGGGGTCCTGGATGGAAATATGAATTTTTTGATTGTGGAAATCCGCGCGGAAAAGCGTGATTTCGACTTATTCCAAAATTTTTGAAACTGCAAATAGCACTCTAAAAACACGAAATATGATGTATTTGGTGCTAGATTCTGCCATATAACGCACTTTTGAAGCAAAATCATGCTTCTGAGCAGATTTACAGAGTCAAAAATTTCTCAAGACTCAGAAGAAACGCTGATTATCCGCTGGGAACGCAAAATTTTGTGCATTTGAGGACGGATTCATGCGTATTATGTTGTATTGGATAAATTTATGTAATTTGCGATACTTTGAAACTGCTCAGAATGTGGTAATTCTGACTTATTTCAAACTTCATATAACTGCAGATAGCGCCCTGAAAACACGAAATATGATATTTTTGTTGATAGATTCATACATATTATGAGGTCCTGAATAGGACTATGAACTTTTTGATTGTGAAGATTCGCGCGGAAAAGCGTGATTCCGACTTATTCCAAAGTTTGTAAAACTGCAAATAGCACTCTTAAAACACGGAATATGATGTATTTGGTGCTAGATTCTGCCATATAACGCACTTTTGAAGCAAAATCTTGCTTCTGAGCAGATTAACAGAGTCAAATATTTCTCAACGAGACTCAGAAGAAACGCTGATAACTCGCTGGGAACGCAAAATTTTGTGCATTTGAGGACGGATTAATGCGTATTATGTTGTATTGGATAGATTTGTGTGATTTACGATACTTTGAAACTGCTCAGAATGTGGTAATTTTGACTTATTTCAAACTTCATATAATTGCAGATAGCGCTCTGAAAACACGATATATGTTTTTGTCGATAGATTCATACATATTATGAGGTCCTGAATGGGAATATGAACTTTTTGAAGGTGAGTATCTGCGCGGAAAAGCGTGATTTCGACTCATTCCAGAGCTTGTAAAACTGCAAATAGCACTCTAGAATTACGGAATATGTTGTATTTGGTACAAGATTCTGCCATATATCGCTTTTCTGAAGCAAAATCTTGCTCTTGAGCAGATTTACAGAGTCAAAAATTTCTCAACAAGACTCAGAAAAAACGCTGATAACTCGCTGGAAACGCAAAATTTTATGCATTTGAGGACGGATTCATGCGTATTATGTTGTATTGGATAGATTCATGTGATTTGAGATACTTTGAAACTGCTCAGAATGTGGTAATTTTGACTTATTTCAAACTTCATATAACTGCAGATAGCGCTCTGAAAACAAGAAAAATGATGTTTTCGTCGATAGATTCATACATATTATGAGGTCCTGAACAGGAATATGAACTTTTTGATTGTGAAAATCTGCGCGGAAAAGCGTGATTTCGATCTATTTCAAAGCTCGTAAAACTGCAAGAAGCACTTTAAAAACACGATATATGATGTATTTGGTGCTAGATTCTGCCATATAACGCACTTTTGAAGCAAAATCTTGCTTCTGAGAAAATTTACAGAGTCAAAAATTTCTCAACGAGACTCAGAAAAAACGCTGATAACTCGCTGGAAACGCAGAATTTTGTGCATCTGAGGACGGATTCATGCGTATTATGTTGTATTCGATAGATTTATGTGATTTGCGATGCTTTGAAACTGCTCAGAATGTGATAATTTTTACTTATTTCAAACTTCATATAACTGCAAATAGCGCTCTGAAAACACGAAATATGATGTTTTTGTCGATAGTTTCATACATATAATGAGGTCCTGAATAGGAATATGAACTTTTTGATTGTGAAAATCTGCGCGGAAAAGCGTGATTTAGACTCATTCCAAAGTTCGTAGAACTGCAAATAGCACTTTAAAAACACGAATATATGATGTATTTGGTGCTGGATTCTGCCATATAACGCACTTTTGAAGCAAAATCTTGCTTCTGAGCAGATTTACAAAGTCAAAAATTCCCAACGAGACTCAGAAAAAACGTTGATAACTCGCTGGAAACGCAAAATTTTGTGCATTTGAGGACGGATCCATGCGTATTATGTTGTATTGGATAGATTTATGTGATTTGCGATACTTTGAAACTGCTCAGAATGTGGTTATTTTGACTTATTTCAAACTTCATATAACTGCAGATGGCGCTCTGAAAACACCAAATATGATGTTTTTGTCGATAGATTCATAAATATTATGAGGTCCTAAATAGGAATCTGAACTTTTTGATTGTGAAAATCTGCGCGGAAAAGCGTGATAAAGACTTATTCCAAAGTTCGTAGAACTGCAAATAGCACTCTAAAAAGACGAAATATGATGTATTTGGTGCTAGATTCTGCCATATAACGCACTTTTGAAGCAAAATCTTGCTTCTGAGCAGATTTACAGAGTCAAAAATTCTAAACAAGGCTCAAAAATAACGCTGATAACTTGATGGAGACGCAGAATTTTGTGCATTTGAGGACGGATTCATGCGTATTATGTTGTATTGGATAGATTTATGTAAGTTGCGATACTTTGAAACTGCTCAGGATGTGGTAACTTTTAGTTATTTCAAACTTCATATAACTGCAGATAGCGCTCTGAAAACACGGAATATGATGTTTTTGTCGATAGATTCATACATATTATGAGGTCCTGAATAGGAATATGAACTTTTTGATTGTGAAAATCCGCGCGGAAAAGCGTGATTTCGACTTATTCCAAAGTTTGTAAAACTGCAAATAGCACTCTAAAAACACAAAATATGATGTATTTGGTGCTAGATTCTGCCATATAACGCTCTTTTGAGGCAAAATCTTCCTTCTGAGCAGATTTACAGTGTCAAAAATTTCTCAACAAGACTCAGAAAAAACGCTGATAACTCGCTGGAAACGCAAAATTTTGTGCATTTGAGGACGGATTCATGCGTATTATGTTGTATTGGATAGATTTATGTGATTTGCGATACTTTGAAACTGCTCAGAATGTGGTAATTCTGACTTATTTCAAACTTCATATAACTGCAGATAGCGCTCTGAAAACACGAAATATGATGTTTTTGTCGATAGATTCATACATATTATGAGGTCCTGAATGGGAATATGAATTTTTTGATTGTGAAAATCTGCGCGGAAAAGCGTGATTTCGACTTATTCCAAAGTTTTTAAAACTGCAAATAGCACTCTAAAAACACGAAATATGATGTATTTGGTGCTAGATTCTGCCATATAACGCACTTTTGAAGCAAAATCATGATTTTTAGCGGATTTACAGAGTCAAAAATTTCTCAAGACTCAGAAAAAACGCTGATTACTCGCTGGAAACGCAAAATTTTGTGCATTTGAGGACGGATTCATGCGTATTATGTTGTATTGGATAGATTTATGTAATTTGCGATACTTTGAAACTGCTCAGAATGTGGTAATTCAGACTTATTTCAAACTTCATATAACTGCAGATAGCGCTCTGAGAACACGAAATATGATATTTTTGTCGATAGATTCATACATATTATGAGGTCCCGAATAGGACTATGAACTTTTTGATTGTGAAGATCTGCGCGGAAAAGCGTGATTCCGACTTATTCCAAAGTTTGTAAAACTGCAAATAGCACTCTTAAAACACGGAATATGATGTATTTGGTGCTAGATTCTGCCATATAACGCACTTTTGAAGCAAAATCTTGCTTCTGAGCAGATTAACAGAGTCAAATATTTCTCAACGAGATTCAGAAGAAACGCTGATTTCTCGCTGGAAACGCAAAATTTTGTGTATTTGAGGACATATTCATGCGTATTATGTTGTATTGGATAGATTTATGTGATTTGCGATACTTTGAAACTGCTCAGAAAATGGTAATTTTGACTTATTCCAAACTTAATATAACTGCAGATAGCGCTCTGAAAACAGGTAATATGATGTTTTTGTCAATAGATTCATACATATTATGAGGTCTTGAATAGAAATATGAACTTTTTGATTGTGAAAATCTGCGCGGAAAAGCGTGATTTCGATCTATTTCAAAGTTTGTAAAATTGCAAAAAGCACTTCAAAAACACGATATATGATGTATTTGGTGCTAGATTCTGCCATATAACGCAATTTTGAAGCAAAATCTTGCTTCTGAGAAAATTTACAGAGTCAAAAATTTCTCAACGAGACTCAGAAAAAACGCGGATAACTCGCTGGAAACGCAAAATTTTGTGCATTTGAGGACGGATTCATGCGTATTATGTTGTATTGTATAGATTCATGTGATTTGCGATGCTTTGAAACTGCTCAGAATGTGATAATTTTTACTTATTTCAAACTTCATATAACTGCAAATAGCGCTCTGAAAACACGAAATATGATGTTTTTGTCGATAGTTTCATACATATAATGAGGTCCTGAATAGGAATATGAACTTTTTGATTGTGAAAATCTGCGCGGATAAGCGTGATTTTGACTAATTTCAAAGTTTGTAAAACTGCAAATAGCACTGTAAAAACACGAAATATGATGTATTTGGTGCTTGATTCTGCCATATAATGCACCTTTGAAGCCAAATCTTGCTTCTGAGCAGATTTACAGAGTAAGAAATTTCTCAACGAGACTCAGAAAAAACTCGCTGGAAACGCAAAATTTTGTGCATTCGAGGACGGATTCATGCGTATTATGATGTATTGGATAGATTCATGTGATTTGCAATACTTTGAAACTGCTGAGCATGTGGTAATTTTGACTTATTTCAAACTTCCTATAACTGCAGATAGCGCTCTGAAAACACGAAAAATGATGTTTTTGTCAATAGATTCATACATATTATGAGGTCCTAAATAGGAATATGAACTTTTTGATTGTGAAATCAGCGCGGTAAAGCGTGATTCCGACTTATTCCAAAGTCTGTAAAACTGCAAATAGCACTCTAAAAACACGAAATATGATGTATCTGGTGCTAGATTCTGTCATATAACGCACTTTTGAAGAAAAATCTTGCTTCTGAGCAGATTTACAGAGTCAAAAATTTCTCAACGAAGCTCAGAGAAAACGCTGATAACTCGCTGGAAACGCAAAATTTTGTGCATTTGAGGATGGATCCATGCGTATTTTGTTGTATTGGATGAATTTATGTGATCTGCGATACTTTGAAACTGCTCAGAATGTGGTTATTTTGACTTATTTCACTTTCACAATCAAAAAGTTCA
Organism: Dromius quadrimaculatus; assembly: GCA_963989225.1. Taxonomy (NCBI): domain Eukaryota; kingdom Metazoa; phylum Arthropoda; class Insecta; order Coleoptera; family Carabidae; genus Dromius; species Dromius quadrimaculatus. The sequence goes on along the minus strand of CAXDIG010000281.1, from coordinate 76,376 downwards.
TATTCCTATTCAGGACCTCATTATATGTATGAAACTATCGACAAAAACATCATATTTGGTGTTTTCAGAGCGCCATCTGCAGTTATATGAAGTTTGAAATAAGTCAAAATTACCACATTCTGAGCAGTTCCAAAGTATCGCAAATCACATATATCTATCCAATACAACATAATACGCATTGATCCGTCCTCAAATGCACAAAATTTAGCGTTTCCAGCGAGTTATCAACGTTTTTTCTGAGTCTCGTTGGGAATTTTTGACTCTGTAAATCTGCTCAGAAGCAAGATTTTGCTTCAAAAGTGCGTTATATGGCAGAATCTAGCACCAAATACATCATATTTTGTGTTTTTAAAGTGCTATTTGCAGTTCTACGAACTTTGGAATAAGTCTAAATCACGCTTATCCGCGCAGATTTTCACAATCAAAAAGTTCATATTCCTATTCAGGACCTCATTATAAGTATGAAACTATCGACAAAAACATCATATTTCGTGTTTTCAGAGCGCTATTTGCAGTTATATGAAGTTTGAAATAAGTGAAAATTATCACATTTTGAGCAGTTTCAAAGCATCGCAAATCACATAAATCTATCAAATACAACATAATACGCATGAATCCGTCCTCAAATGCACAAAATTCTACGTTCCCAGCGAGTTATCAGCGTTTTTTCTGAGTCTCGTTGAGAAATTTTTGACTCTGTAAATTTTCTCAGAAGCAAGATTTTGCTTCAAAAGTGCGTTATATGGCAGAATCTAGCACCAAATACATCATATATCGTGTTTTTAAAGTGCTTTTTGCAGTTTCACAAACTCTGAAATAGATCGAAATCACGCTTTTCCGCGCAGATTTTCACAATAAAAAAGTTCATATTCCTGTTCAGGACCTCATAATATGTTTTAATCTATCGACGAAAACATCATTTTGCTTGTTTTCAGAGCGCTATCTGCAGTTATATGAAGTTTGAAATAAGTCAAAATTACCACATTCTGAGCAGTTTCAAAGTATCTCAAATCACATAAATCTATCCAATACAACATAATATGCATGAATCCGTCCTCAAATGCATAAAATTTTGCGTTTCCAGCGAGTTATCAGCGTTTTTTCTGAGTCTCATTCAGGAATTTTTGACTCTGTAAATCTGCTCAGAAGTAGGATTTTGCTTCAAAAGTGCGTTATATGGCAGAATCTAGCACTAAATACATCATATTTCGTGTTTTCAGAGTCCTAAATGCAGTTTTACAAACTCTGGAATGAGTCGAAATCACGCTTTTACGCGCGGATACTCACCTTTAAAAAGTTCATATTCCTATTCAGGACCTCATAATATGTATGAATCTATCGACAAAAACATATATCGTGTTTTCAGAGCGCTATCTGCAGTTATATGAAGTTTGAAATAACTTAAAGTTACCACATCCTGAGCAGTTTCAAAGTATCGCAACTTACATAAATCTATCCAATACAACATAATACGCATGAATCCGTCCTCAAATGCAAAAAATTTTGCGTTTCCAGCGAGTTGTCAGCGTTTTTTCTAAGTTTTGTTGAGGAATTTTTGACTCTGTGAATCTGCTCAGAGGCAAGATTTTGCTTCAAAATTGCGTTATATGGCAGAATCTAGCACCAAATACATCATATATCGTGTTTTTGAAGTGCTTTTTGCAATTTTACAAACTTTGAAATAGATCGAAATCACGCTTTTCCGCGCAGATTTTCACAATCAAAAAGTTCATATTTCTATTCAAGACCTCATAATATGTATGAATCTATTGACAAAAACATCATATTACCTGTTTTCAGAGCGCTATCTGCAGTTATATTAAGTTTGGAATAAGTCAAAATTACCACATTCTGAGCAGTTTCAAAGTATCGCAAATCACATAAATCTATCCAATACAACATAATACGCATGAATATGTCCTCAAATACACAAAATTTTGCGTTTCCAGCGAGTAATCAGCGTTTCTTCTGAGTCTCGTTGAGAAATATTTGACTCTGTTAATCTGCTCAGAAGCAAGATTTTGCTTCAAAAGTGCGTTATATGGCAGAATCTAGCACCAAATACATCATATTCCGTGTTTTAAGAGTGCTATTTGCAGTTTTACAAACTTTGGAATAAGTCGGAATCACGCTTTTCCGCGCAAATCTTCACAATCAAAAAGTTCATAGTTCCTATTCAGGACCTCATAATATGTATGAATCTATCGACAAAAATATCATATTTCGTGTTTTCAGAGCGCTATCTGCAGTTATATGAAGTTTGAAATAAGTCAGAATTACCACATTCTGAGCAGTTTCAAAGTATCGCAAATTACATAAATCTATCCAATACAACATAATACGCATGAATCCGTCCTCAAATGCACAAAATTTTGCGTTCCCAGCGGGTAATTAGCGTTTTTTCTGAGTCTTGAGAAATTTTTGACTCTGTAAATCTGCTCAGAAGCATGATTTTGCTTCAAAAGTGCGTTATATGGCAGAATTTAGCACCAAATACATCATATTTCGTGTTTTTAGAGTGCTGTAGTTTGGAAATGATATGCTCAAACTGATTCCATATAACATACATTCATTCTATCTCATATTTCAATTTGTGCGAGTTATCATATCGTCGTTTCTCTTATTCAGTTTGTGGATAGATGAACATTGACTCTGTTGTCGCAACTGTGTGAAAACATTTCTTGAAGTCGGGGAGCCGGCCGCACCTCAAGTTCCCTGATCGAACTTATGGTCAAATTGTATACTATGAATCAATCGAGAATATTGTGGTCAATGAGGTGACAGACTTTATAAATCTAGAATTCTGCTTCAAGTGTCGGAAAAAGGTTACTATTGTTCATTTTTGTTAGGATCAACTTCCCTGTTAGATCTTATGATTGAAACTAGTACCAATTGATAGTGAAGGTCAAATGCCTTAGGAAAAAACCATGGTGCTACCCCCTGCTCCGTTCGGAAGGGAAAGAAGAAGAATAAATATAAATAAATAGAATAATATTTATTTAGCAGTAATGCTATATACATAAAGAAATTTACAAGAAAATATCACATTTGAATTAATACACAAAGTAAATTAAGAGAGAATCAATCATTTGTGAGCAAACTTTTGAGTTTTTTCTTAAATAACTTACAATCTAATTGTTTAAGTTCATTCGACAGTTCATTGTATTGAACAAGTCCCTTATGGAATAAAGAATTTTGTGTTCTACTTCTATGTCTCATTTTAATATAGAAATTATCTTGACTCCTTGTGTTGATGGAACTGATTTACATACTGTACTGTATTTGTTAAGTAGCTTGGCATAACACGTTCTCTTATTTTGTGGATAAATACCAAACAACTAAATTGTATATATCTAGTGTCATTCGTCCAGTTTAGCTTTGTTAACATGCTATTTACGCTTGTATATCTATTACATTTTAGAATTATTCTCATCGTCCTGTTCTGGAGCAGTTGCAACCTAGGAATATATTTTTGTCTACTCATACATAATATTGTTGATGCGTAATTAAAGTGTGGGAGGATAATAGAATCATAAATAGTCTTTATTGTATTCATCGAAAGATATGTACTCACTCTACTTAGTAAATTCAGTTTTTTTGCAATTTTCTTACATATGAAGCTAATATGTTCTTCTAGATTCAATTTCCTATGTACTATTACTCCTAGATATTTATACGTTTCAACTGCATCCAAAGCCACATTATCAATTGAGATTTTCATATTCTTGGTTGTGAATTCGTTCCACCATTTATACCTCCCAATTATCATAACTTTACTTTTTGTTACATTTAATAGACAAGAATAATATTATGTGGTGGCAAAATTAGGCTGGTAGCATTCTGAACAATTTTGCATTCCATATTTAATCTTTGATGAAAGATATAACACCGTTTTGCTCGAAAACATAGAAAAAATCTAATGTGAACACCACATGTCTTACTTGTACATCTTTTGACTCAATAATTAACAGTTGATACTAATATTGACTCTAGGCAAAATCGACTCCAACCAAAATTTGAGATGATAATTCAATCATTCAGATGCTACAGTTCATTAATGGTCAGTTGTACCGCTCTAACTTAAATTTTAAACTTCACGTATACAAAAAATGTCGAATCAAAATAAGGACAGCAATGGTCATGTCACATTCAATTTTCAGCCGTCTCAAATACCAAATTTCATCATTCTACGGCCTAAGTCTCGAATTTATGCGAAAACTTGAGAAATATTGTCAGATAAAGCTTACTTCCAGCTAATAGATTGTTATGAAAATATTAAGTTATCATTCGAATGCTACAATTTCTCTAGATACAAAATTTCAAGATTCTACGGCTGATTGTTCTGAATTTATATGAAAATTCGAAAACGTGCTTAGTAAACTGCACTCCTGTTTAATCCGACTGCAGTCATAATGCAATGTGTACAATTAGGTTTTATAGAAGTGTTTCATACGAAATTTCAATACTCCACGCCTGATTGTTTTGAATTAATACAAGAAACTCGAATAGACTGTGCAATTTCAGCACAGCCAAGATTAAAATAGAAAATAACCATTAAGATGCCTCAGGAATATTCAGAAAAAATTCCAAGTACAGTGCATTTGCGGTACAGACGATTGCAACCATAATAGGGGCTGCAAAACTAGACTTTGGACCAGTCTCAAATACAAAATTCAACTATATAGATACATACATTCATACGTACGTACCGAAGTCAAGCCGAAAATAGTCAAAATGCATTTGGGGATGCTCAAAACGAGAATTTCCATCAAAATCTCGAAATGTGATTCTGGCGGTTCAACAAAACTACTTATTTATACTTTGTAAAAGAGAGTTAAAAGATATTCACTTGGATTACTTCGATACTTATTGAATGTTCATTATTTCATATTATAAGTAGTATCTGACTTTGTGCACCGTATTGCAACACGAACAGCGAAGGAAATTCTTAGGGATATACGATATGGAAGACTCCCGACTTTCAAAATTATACGTTTACCAATTTGCATTGTGGAAGAACTAATCAGAGAATTTAGTTGTACATAGTTCAACAGAATCCACTCTCAACGCTTGAACTTTTTGCCTTTAGATTGAAATATAAGATATGAAGAATTAATACTGATATACGACATGCTCCGAGCAACTTTGAAGAATAGGAGTCAAATATCTGGACAATTTCGGTCGTAGATTAATTTTATGCCCACATAATTGTTGTATTTATCATCAGTTACAGTTTTGCTTCATAAGCTTATGTGCGATGTGCTATAAATCAATTTTGTAGGCGATTATAACGGAAAAGGTATTTCTATGGCCCTTTTTGTTACCATGGAGTTTTACTTACTTGTACACATCTATCTAAATTCACTATTTGCACGATTGGGCGTATTCATATGTTTACTGGCTCTCCATTCAAGGTGGTATGTTGATTTTACCGGCAAACTGTGATTACTATGGTTATGCTGACTTACCGCCCATGAGCAAAAGCAGTAAGTGAAAAATTGTGGACTTCCACAGAAAGTATAAATTTATTTATCGTTATTTATGATTGAATATTCACAATAAAATGTCAAACTTGATAGCTGACAGCGAGTGAGCTATGAGTGGTGACTCAATTTGAAATAGAATATTAGGATTCATATTTGGGGTAGATCTTCCAATCGTGCAAAAAAATTTTTAAGCATCACTGTCAATAATCGTAGAGAGGTGTTTATCGGACTGTAAAAACTAAATCTGGCAACAAGGGGGACGCCACTTCAAACATGAAGTGAAAGCATATATATAGATAGGACGCCACTATAAACGCAATATGTAACGTGTATTATTGACGCCACATTGATGTTATGATGAAAGAAGGTCATATTGTATAGGAAATGGGAACTCTGTGAATATTGCGTGAAATGGAATTTCTGTGTGAAATCTTAAGAGCCCATGAGAAATTATGTAATATACTTCGATCAGATCTCAACTATACGCGTTCCTTTCAGTAGACGCCAGAATGAACATCTTTGTAACGACGTCAAATTGATAGGATGATTTATATATATATATATATATATATATATATATATATATATATATATATATATATATATATATATATATATATATATATATATATATATATATATATATATATATATATATATATATATCTATATATATATATTTATATATATATATATATATATATATATATATATATATATATATATATATATATATATATTTTTTTTTTTTTTTTCTCTCAACCTTACAAAAAAACTTATCACATAAGCCACTTTTGTCTCTGATATTCCGATTCTGGAGGTGCTGATGGCAAGAAGTTATTTGAATTTTGCTGCTGTTGATGTACATTTTGATCTCGTATACCCATTTCTATATCTTGATTTTGTTTTTGTCTCTCTTCATACGCTTTTCTGTTCTGTTTTTGTAACATTACATTTGTCAAGGAATTTCAAACACAGGCGATTAAACCAAAAGTACAGCCTATCGTATTATACAAACTGTAAGCGTTCATCAATGTTTCGAATACATATTTTACTATGCCGAAAATGAAATAAATACCAACGAACCCTGACATTACCAGTGCAAAGCTTGAAAGCCATCCCCAAATTTGTTTGAATTTTGATGTTAAAAAAATTTTTAACTCTTTTTTTGAAAATATATCCAATGTATTTAATCCTTGATTTTTGGTTTCACGACCAATAACTCGTCTTGTGATCAGATTTGTCACTGCCTGTCGTTCTAAACCAAAAATCAATGATTCTTGTGCAGTCTTTATTTAATTTTTTGTATAGATTCCAGAATTTCCAAGGTCGTATAATGGTTTAAAATTAAATTTAGGATCTTGATCTACTTCTATAATTTCAGGGTCAATATCTTTATTAATATCGGGTGTGAATCCTAACCATTTATTTTCTAAGGAGTAAAGTGGAGGTGTCAAATCACTGCAGTCGACTTGCTCTGCTTTATTTTGCAAAATATGTGTGAGTGGAGTCATAAAAAAATTTCCATCGTCAGCAGATACGGGTAGCTCATTGTAACATTCCTCAACGCGTCGAATTCTAACTATTCTAGGAGTACATTGCATTATGTGCATGACCTCGCCCAACACGCGACCAATATACCCTAGTTTATTCTTTATTAATGTGCTAACCGCATTTGGTGACAATGGTGCCATGAGAAGTCTATTGTTCAAAATATCACGCTGAATCAAACATTGTTTGTGAATTATGTCTGTATACATATTTCGCATTTCTGTTTTAAATGCTTGCTCTACGTACAAAAATTTAGAATTCAAGTATGTCATTAAATTTACATTTTTAGAACTCTGGACGCCCGTTACCTCATATTTATATCCTTAGAATTGATTTTTGATGATAAATAAATTTGGATGTTCCGTGAAATGAAATTCTTGATAGCAAATATTTTTTGATTCCAACATTTTTGATGCGAAAACCTTATCTCCTTCTTCAATAACTAAATATTGTTGCTCATTCCCTTCGAAATGTTTATCTTCTACTACAATTATCGCTTCGCCTCTATAAATTTCAACAAATTTTGTATCGTCGCATGAATCTATAATGATACGGTCCCATACTGTCTCGCCAATGTTTGTATCTACGCAATACCCGTCTAGAAATGGACAAATAACACCTTCCGATAGACAAATTTCATTTTGTTCCAAACGCACCGTTGCTTCATAATCTTTTAACGAAATTTTTATAGATGCTTGAACAACAACATTTTCCCATGTGATACCATTTTCCGAGTAAGATGCACCGCTGCATTTTCCATCTAAGCTCAATTCATCCGCCAAATTAACTGCTACTGTAGTTGTACCATTTAAATTAAAATTTTGAATAATTTGATTGGAAATACCGCGGAAATATTTCCTGTAATGCATTTGTTCGCATTCGTCAGCACCTACCTCGTGCACATACGTCAACAAACCTTGGTGAACAGCTGAGGTATGACTATGCATTCCGCAGTGTTGTATGTTTCGGGTTACCTCTACTAAACAGGTGTGGACATGAACATTTTTATATTCATTTTCTTGAATTACTTGAACTTCGACACGGAGTTCTTCATAATCTTTCTCGGGATCCGGACAGGAAGCAACATCTCTCAGGGAAATAGTAGTAATGTTGGTGCTCGGGCCTTTGCAGTCGTATGCTATCAGACCAGAAGCCACTTGGAAGACGACGCTCAGCACTAAAATTTGGCTATGCATTTTGTTTAACCATCTAAAATCAAATTAAAACATATATTTTTTTCCTAAGTTAAACTTCTATCCTGAACCTAACGAGCGGAAGATCTATTTCTTGTATTATAGGCTGGGCCGTCTGGCTTAGGGCATTCGTTTGTTTGCTGTGTCTCTACTGTGTTTTTTAAGTTATTTCCATTTTTAAGAACATCTGCGTAAGAGTGCAACCGATCTGAATTTTCACCCGATGGAAGATTTGGTTTATTTGCATTCGATTCTTCGCTCACAGGTGTGTCATATACCCTCGATTTATATGGTTTAAGCCGGTTTATATTCACATTTGTACTTTTATTGTTACTATGATCTCCCCGAGGTTTGATTTCATAATTTACTGGACTCGTTTTTTTCACAACGAGGTACGGCCCTGACCAGGGTTTTATCAATTTAGGTGACGTACCAGCTGGTGCTATCGGGTTTTTCAAATAAACAGAGTCTCCTACATTAAATTCTCTTGATTTGGATTTTTTCTTGAATTGCTGATGTTGCTTTTTTCTAGCTTTGGCTACACTGAGACGTACTTGATCGAAGGCAATTTTTAATCTTTCTTTTAGCTCGGCCGCATAATTGATATCGTAATCATATCGTAATGTCTGCGGTCTTGCTATCTCATCATATGGAAGTTCCATGTCCCTTCCATAAACTAAAAAAAAATGGTGTCTCATTTGTAGAGGAATGAAAACTGCTACGATAAGCCTTCAACACATACGGTTACCATTCATCCCAGTCTGTTTGATCTCTGCTTATGAAATGTGATAGAATATCCTTAAATACTCTGTGACTCCTTTCAATCATTCCATTGGTTTGTGGTCTGTATGGCGTCGTCTGAATTTTTTCTGTACCGAACATCTTGCATACTTCTTTAAATAATTTTGATACAAAATTTGTACCTAAATCTGTTAATGATTGCCGTGGTGCTCCATGTCTAGTAACGATTTGTTGTGCGAAAATTTTTGCTATCGTTTCAGCTTTTTGATCTGGTATTGCAAAGGCTTCTGGATATTTCGTGAAGTGGTCGTGGAATGTTAATATATATTTATTTCCGTTTTGTGTTGTCACTAAGGGACCCACAATGTCCATTGATGCTCTTTGGAATGGAAATGTAACTTCTTGAAATTCTTGTAATGGAACCGGTTTTAATTGTGAGGAAGTTTTCCTTTCATTGCAAGAATGACAACGATCACAGTAATCTCGTATATCTTTGTTCATTGTTTTCCACCAGAATTTCTCTTGGATACGTTTGTACGTTTTTAGATAACCTTGGTGACCTGCGTATGGAAGATTGTGGTAATCATGCATTACTTTGAATTTGAGTTCCTTTGGCACAACTAGTTTGTGGTGTCTTTCATCGCCTTGTCTTAATTTGTACAGGAGTCCTTCTTCATCAAAAAAATAATTTGCTGAGTTTTTATATTCTCTTAACTCGTCAGCTTTTTCTTGCCAGTGTAAAATACTTGATCTATCCCATATTGGTTCATATATTATTTGCTCTGATTGTTGAACAGTATTAACCGGTATCCTGGAAAGTGCATCTGCATTTGTGTGTGTTTTTCCAGCACGATGAACGACTTCGTATTCATATTCACTTAGAACAAGCGCCCATCGAGCTAAACGTGATTGTGGATCTTTCAGTGACATCAGCCATTTGAGTGGTTTGTGGTCTGTTATCACGGTAAATTTTTATCCATACAGATAGCATCTATAGTATTTAACTCCCCAGACCATCGCTAGACATTCCAATTCAGTTGTTGTGAATTTTCTTTTCGCTAGGTTTAATTGCCTACTTGCGAACGCAATTGGTTTCTCATAGCCATCGACTTTTTGACTTAGAATAGCACTTATAGCAATTCCACTGGCGTCTGTTTATAAAATAAATTCTTTCGAAAAATCCGGGTGTATCAAAACGGACTCAGAGCATAATGCTGCCTTCAATGTGTCAAAAGCTAAATTACAATTTTCGTTCCAACTGAAGGGTTCATTTTTTTTCAATAATTCTGTTAAAGGTTTAGCTATGTTTGCATAATTCTTAATGAAACGACGATAAAATCCTGTTAAGCCTAAAAATGCTCTTATTTCTTTCATCTTTTTAGGTTTGGGATAACTTTGTATGACTGAAATTTTTGACGGATCTGGCTTAACACCCTCACCTTTAATAACATGACCTAAACATTTAATTTCTGTGAGTAGAAAATTACATTAACTTGGCTGCAATTTTAAATTTGAAATTCTGAATCTATCAAATACTTCTTTTAATTTAGCTAAGTGATCTGTGAACCCGTTTCCATTGAGAACAATAACATCATCCAAATAAACTAGACAATTACTGCCTGTCAAACCACCTAAAACGCTATTCATCAGTCTTTGGAAGGTGCTTGGGGCATTGGCTAGCCCGAACGGCATTTTTGTGAATTGATAATGCTCTCCATTTGTTGTAAATGCAGTTTTTTCTTTGTCTTCTTCTTCAAGCTGCACTTGCCAGTATCCTGAAGCTAAATCTAGTGTGGTGAAAAGATTATTATTGCCCAATTGATCCAGTGTTTCTTGCATGTTTGCAACTGGAAAATGATCCTTTTTAGTCACATTATTCAGCCCTCTAAAATCAATACATACTCGTATTTTCTTCTCGCCTTTTTCTGATTTCTTAGGAACAATAATTAATGGCGAATTCCATGGTGACTCTGATTTTTCTATGATACCTGCCTCCAGCATCTTATTTAATTCTACTTTGAATTTTTCTTCTGACTGTAAGGTACTCTATAAGGCGCCTTCGCAATCGGTCGGGCATTTTCCGTAATTATCTTATGCTTAATATTGTGTGCGCACCCTAGTTTAGAATGCTTCCATACAAATATATCCTTATATTCTTTTGATAACTTCAATAATTTCCTCTTATTATCTTCCGATAAATGACTCAAATCGAAATTTTCCTCGATTTCACTCTGAATTGTTTCTACAATATTATTTCTCTGTATACTACACACACATTTATCCTTATTTCCTTCTTCTTTATGCAACTTTATATCATTCATCTCTTCCGTTACCTTCTGTATATCGACTATTTCCGATTTTCCAATAATCGTGTTTCTTCCTATCTCAATTTCTTTTTTACTAACATTCGATAATTTTACCGGTAAATCTTTTTCTCCGCGCGTTAAGATTCGTGCCGCCATTATGCCATGGATGTTGATATTTACTGGCTCAATTACTATATCATACGCAGGATTGATCAATTCCTGTGTAGCTGGACAAATTATTTCAGAAGTTGGAGGTATCTTCACCTTGTATTTCAATCTTACCCAACTATGACGAATTCTGTTTTTTATTCCTATTTTTCTTTTCTTGCGTTAATTCGGTACCCTTTGTTTGTGTAGAAATACTATTTCTAGAAATGACAACACTTGCAGAAATCTGATTTTGCGAAATTTCATACTCTGCATATATTTTGATTGTAAATTCAAAAAAATCTCGCCCCAGTAGTCCATCTGCTTCTAAATTTTAATTATTTGGACATACAATGAAATTATATGACACTTTCAATATATCCAAGTCAAATTTCAAATTTGTTGTTCCCATATAAAACAATTCACAACCTGATATTGAAGTTGAATTTCCTACATGATTTGACAAAATTTCTTGCCCCACTGTACATTTTTGTTTGATTAATGAAACCGCCGAACCTGTGTCGACTAAAAATTTAAATTGAATATTATTTATCTTGACTAAAACAAAATTTGGAACGTCGTTATTTTTTGAATTAATATTTGTTATAGTGAATGAATCATTTTCATCTAATCTTCCTAAATTTTGATGAACATTTTTGAGGTCTGACAACTTCCGATTGAAATTAAATTTTGAGTTTAGTGAAACCTCCCGTGACGGGGCACGCGCGAGAGGTTTTGTCCGTTTAAATTCTGATTAGTGAAATTTTGAGTATTTTGATTGCAATATCTTTGCTCTCTTGGAGGAGGCCCTGGTGAGGTTGATGCTTGTCTTCAATACGATCTTTGATAGTTATTGTTGACTCTTGGGCTATATCGATTTTGATAAATTTTTTCTCGGCACCCTACCGCCATATGTCCTATTTTGTTACACCTGTGACATTTTATCACATTTCTTGCACAGTCTCTCTTTAAGTGTCCAGTCATTCCACATTTATACCATTGCCTTGATTCCCTTTGCTCATTTCTGCCACTGATTGCATTATTTTGTATGTGTCCAATACTCAATTAGCCCATGTTCTCCCTTAAAATTTCTATTTCTTCTTGTTCCGCGACATTAACTGCCTCTTCAAAAGTTATATTCTGTTTCATTTCTGTGATAGTTCGTACGTATTTTCGAAGATCTGGTCTGAGTCCACTCTTAAATTGATAAATCATAACTTTTTCTAAAAATTTTCCATCTACTTCGTCCTTGTTTAACAATTCTTGCTTTGATCTACGTAAGTTAGAACGATTTCACCAAATTTTTGTGTACAGCTATAAATTTCTCGATATATTTCTCCCTCGGTTTTTCTTTTAGTAAATCTGTCTAGAAAACTTCTTTTAAAATGGTCTAAGTAACTGTTCTAACTCATTTTCAATCATACTTGGATTTAGGTTATCATTTAAATTTTGGTTCATATTTGTATTTGAATTTTGTGTACTACCACCTGCAGATACGTCATCGTTGATTGTATTTGCACTATTTGATCTAGTTCTAGGCATGTCTGGTGATCTACGTAGCGGCATGTTCAAGAAAAATTTGAGGAAAAGAAAAAATATATCCTCACAAGAAAATCAAAAAACCTAATTTTTGACTATCTATATTCAGCAAAATACCCGCAACCGCTGCCACCAATTGTAAGGGTTTCCCAATTACAATAAATTCATATTTGGTAGATTGGGTTCTTTGCTGAACTGTGAGGATAAAATATTATGTAAAGGTACTTACCTGCACTGTATTAGGACTCTGAAACAGAGGATGGATCACAACATGAACTTGGATGAATATCACTTTTAACAAGTATAAATATATTTAATTAATAAAGAAATGTTTATAAATATCATCCAACCGCGATTAATGACCGACTACCTATTCACAAACTCACAACGAAACGTATTAACTGACCGCTATCAACTATCAACTATCAACTATCAACTATCAACTATCAACTATCAACTATCAACTATCAACTATCAACTATCAACTATCAACTATCAAATATCAACTATCAACTATCAACCATCAACTATCAACTATCAACTGTCCTAATCCATATTTACCTTCTATATATAAGCTCCAGAATAAATGCCGATATAACAATATTCATTATTGACGTCAATTGTATTTGCAATAGTACAATTACCTGTACGACTTGCTTTAAGTGGACAGCAGTTTCCTGATTTCATAAGAGCTCAGTGAACTTTGAATTTGCTGACTCTTACAGTTTCAAAGTATCGCAAATCACATAAATCTATCCAATTCAACATAATACGCATGAAACCGTCCTCAAATGCACAAAATTTTGCGTTTTCAGCAAGTTATCAGCGTTTTTTCTGAATCTTGTTGAGAAATTTTTGACTCTGTTAATCTGCTCAGAAGTAAGATTTTGCTTCAAAAGTGCGTTATATGGCAGAATCTTTCACCAAATACATCATATTTCGTGTTTTTAGAGTGCTATTTGCAGTTTCACAAACTTTGGAATAAGTCGAAATCACGCTTTTCCGCGCAAATTTTCACAATCAAAAAGTTCATATTTCTATTCAGGACCTTATAATATGTATGAATCTATCGACAAAAACATCATATTTCGTGTTCTCAGAGCGCTATTTGCAGTTATATGAAGTTTATAATAAGTCAAAATTACCACATTCTGAGTAGTTTCAAAGTATCGCAAATCACATAAATCTATCCAATACAACATAATACGCATAAATCCGTCCTCAAATGCACATCATTTTGCGTTTCCAGCGAGTAATCAGCGTTTTCTCTTAGTCTCGTTGAGAAATTTTTGACTCGGTAAATCTGCTCAGAGCAGGATTTTGCTTCAAAAGTGCGTTATATGGCAGAATCTAGCACCAAATACATCATATTTCGTGTTTTCAGAGTGCTATTTGCAGTTTTACAAACTTTGGAATAAGTCGAAATCACGCTTTTCCGCGCAGATCTTCACAATCAAAAAGTTCATATTCCTATTCAGGACCTCATAATATGTATAAATCTATCGATGAAAACATCATATTTCGAATTTTTAGAGCGCTATCTGCAGTTATATGAAGTTTGAAATAAGTCAAAATTACCACATTCTGAGCAGTTTCAAAGTATCGCAAATCACATAAATCTATCCAATACAACATAATACGCATGAATCCGTCCTCAAGTGCACAAAATTTTGCGTTTCCAGCGAGTTGTCAGCGTTTTTTCTAAGTATTGTTGAGAAATTTTTGACTCTGTGAATCTGCTCAGAAGCAAGATTTTGCTTCAAAATTGCGTTATATGGCAGAATCTAGCACCAAATACATCATATTTGGTGTTTTCTGAGTGCTATTTGCAGTTTTACAAACTTTGGAATGAGTCGAAATCATGCTTTTCCGCGCAGATTCTCACAATCAAAAAGTTTATATTTCTATTCAGGACCTCATAATATGTATGAATCTATCGACAAAAGCATCATATTTCGTGTTTTCAGAGCGCTATCTGCAGTTATATGAAGTTTGAAATAAGTCAAAATTACCACATTCTGAGCAGTTTCAAAGTATCGCAAATAACATAAACCTATCCAATACAACATAATAGGCATAGATCCGTCCTCAAATGCACAAAATTTTGCGTTTCCAGCGAGTAATCAGCGTTTTTTCTGAGTCTTGTTGAGAAATTTTTGACTCTGTTAATCTGCTCAGAAGTGAAATTTTGCTTCAAAAGTGCGTTATATGGCAGAATCTAGCACCAATTACATCATATTTTGTGTTTTTAGAGTGCTATTTGCAGTTTTACAATCTTTGGAATAAGTCGAAATCACGCTTTTCCGCGCAGATTTTAACAATCAAACAATCCATATTCCTAATCAGGACCTCATAATATGTATGACTCTATCGACAAAAACATCATATCTCGTGTTTTCAGAGCGCTATCTGCAGTTATATGAAGTTTGGAATAAGTCAAAATTACCACATTCTGAGCAGTTTCAAAGTATCGCAAATCACATAAATCTATCCAATACAATATAATACGCATGAATTCGTAATCAAATGCACAAAATTTTTTGGTTTCCAGCGAGTTATCAGCGTTTTTTCTAAGTTTCGTTGAGAAATTTTTGCCTCTGTAAATCTGCTTAGGAAAAGATTTTGCTTCAAAAGTGTGTTATATGGCCAAATCCAGCACCAAATCCATCATATTTCGTGTTTTTAGAGTGCTATTTGCAGTTTCACAAACTTTGGAATTAGTCGAAATCACGCTTTTCCGCGCAAATATTCACAATCAAAAATTCCATATTCCTATTCAGGACCTCATTATATGTATGCATCTATCGACAAAAACATCATATTCACTGTTCTCAGAGCGCTATCTGCAGTTATATGAAGTTTAAAATAAGTCAAAATTACCACATTCTGAGCAGTTTCAAAGTATCGCAGATCACATAAATCTATCCAATACAACATAATACGCATAAATCCGTCCTCAAATGCACAAAATTTCGCGTTTCCAGCGAGTTATCAGCGTTTTTTCTGAGTCTCGTTGAGAAATTTTTGACTCTATTAATCTGCTCAGAAGCAAGATTTTGCTTCAAAAGTGCATTATATGGCAGAATCTAGCACCAAATACATCATATTAAATGTTTTAAGAGTGCTATTTGTAGTTCAACAAACTCTAAAATGAGTCGAAATCCCGCTCTTCCGCGTAAATTTTCACGATCAAAAAGTTCATACTCCTATTCAGGACCTCATAATATGTATGAATCTATCGACGAAAATATCATATTTCGTGTTTTCAGAGCGCTATCTGCAGTTATATGAAGTTTGAAATGAGTCAAAATTACCACATCCTGAGCAGTTTCAAAGTATCTCAAATCACATAAATCTATCCAATACAACATAATACGCATGAGTCCGTCCTCAAATGCACAAAATTTTGCGTTTCCAGCGAGTAATCAGTGTATTTTCTGTGTCTCGTTGAGAAATTTCTTACTCTGTAGATCTGCTCAGAAGCAAGACTTTGCTTCAAGAGTGCGTTTTATGGCAGAATCTAGCACCAAATACATCATATTTTATGTTTTTAGAGTGCTATTTGCAGTTTCACAAACTCTGGGATAAGTCGAAATCACGCTTTTTCGCGTAGATTTTCACGATCAAAAAGTTCATATTCCTATTCAGGACCTTATAATATGTATGAATCTATCGACAAAAACATCATATTTCGTGTTTTCAGAGCGCAATCTGCACTTATATGAAGTTTGAAATAAGTCAAAATTACCACATCCTGAGCAGTTTCAAAGTATCTCAAATCACATGAATCTATCCAATACAACATAATACGCATGAATCCGTTCTCAAATGCACAAAATTTGGCGTTTCCAGCCAGTAATCAGCGCTTTTTCTGAGTCTCGTTAAGAAATTTTTGACTCTGTAAATCTGCTCAGGAGCAAGATTTTGCTTCAAGAGTGCGTTTTATGGCAGAATCTAGCACCAAATACATCATATTTTGTGTTTTTAGAGTGCTATTTGCAGTTTCACAAACTTTGGAATAAGTCGAAATCACGCTTTACCGCGCAAATTTTCACAATCAAAAAGTTCATATTCCTATTCAGGACCTCATAATATGTATGCATCTATCGACAAGAACATCATATTCCGTGTTCTCAGAGCGCTATCTGCAGTTATATGGAGTTAAAAATAAGTCGAAATTACCACATCCTGAGCAGTTTCAAAGTATCGCAGATCACATAAATCTATCCAATACAACATAATACGCGTGAATCCGTCCTCAAATGCACAAAATTTTGCGTTTCCAGCAAGTAATCAGCGCTTTTTCTGAGTCTCGTTGAGAAATTTTTGACTCTGTAAATCTACTCAGAAGCAAGATTTTGCTCCAAGAGTGCGTTTTATTGCAGAATCTAGCACCAAATACATCATATTTTGTGTTTTTAGAGTGCTATTTGCAGTTTTACAAACTCTGGAATAAGTCGAAAACACGCTTTTCCGCGTAGATTCTCATGATCAGAAAGTTCATATTCCTATTTAGAACCTTATAATATGTATGAATCCATCGACAAAAACATCATATTTCGTGTCTCCAGAGCGCTATCTGCAGTTATATGAAGTTTGAAATAAGTCAAAATTACCACATTCTGAGCAGTTTCAAAATATCGCAAATCACATAAATCTATCCAATACAATATAATACGCATGAATCCGTAATCAAATGCACAAAATTTTGCGTTTCCAGCGAGTTATCAGCGTTTTTTCTGAGTCTCGTTGAGAAATTTTTGCCTCTGTAAATCTGCTCAGGAAAAGATTTTGCTTCAAAAGTGTGTTATATGGCAAAATCCAGCACCAAATACATCATATTTCGTGTTTTTAGAAAGCTATTTGCAGTTTCACAAACTTTGGAATAAGTCAAAATCACGCTTTTCCGCGCAAATTTCCACAATCAAAAAGTTCATATTCCTATTCAGGACCTCATAATATGTATGCATCTATCGACAAAAACATCATATTCCGTGTTCTCAGAGCGCTATCTGCAGTTATATGGAGTTCAAAATAAGTCAAAATTACCACATTCTGAGCAGTTTCAAAGTATCGCAGATCACATAAATCTATCCAATACAACATAAGACGCATGAATCCGTCCTCAAATTCACAAAATTTTGCGTTTATAGCGAGTTATCAGCGTTTTCTCTGAGTCTCGTTGAGAAATTTTTGACGCTGTTAATCTGCTCAGAAGTAAGATTTTGCTTCAAAAGTGTGTTATATGGCAGAATCTAGCACCGAATACATTATATTTCGTGTTTTCAAAGTGCTATTTGCAGTTTTACAAACTTTGGAATAAGTCGAAATCACGCTTTTCCGCGCGAATTTTCACAATCAAAAAGTTCATATATCTATTCAGGACCTCATAATATGTATAAATCCATTGACAAAAATATCATATTCCGTGTTTTCAGAGCGCTATCTGCAGTTATATGAAGTTTGAAATAAGTCAAAATTACCACATTCTGAGCAGTTTTAAAGTATCGCAAATCACATAAATCTATCCAATACAATATAATATTCATGAATCCGTCATCAAATGCACAAAATTTTGCGTTTTCAGCAAGTTATCAGCGTTTTTTCTGAATCTTGTTGAGAAATTTTTGACTCTGTTAATCTGCTCAGAAGTAAGAATTTGCTTCAAAAGTGCGTTATATGGCAGAATCTTTCACCAAATACATCATATTTCGTGTTTTTAGAGTGCTATTTGCAGTTTCACAAACTTTGGAATAAGTCGAAATCACGCTTTTCCGCGCAAATTTTCACAATCAAAAAGTTCATATTTCTATTCAGGACCTTATAATATGTATGAATCTATCGACAAAAACATCATATTTCGTGTTCTCAGAGCGCTATTTGCAGTTATATGAAGTTTATAATAAGTCAAAATTACCACATTCTGAGTAGTTTCAAAGTATCGCAAATCACATAAATCTATCCAATACAACATAATACGCATAAATCCGTCCTCAAATGCACATCATTTTGCGTTTCCAGCGAGTAATCAGCGTTTTCTCTTAGTCTCGTTGAGAAATTTTTGACTCGGTAAATCTGCTCAGAAGCAGGATTTTGCTTCAAAAGTGCGTTATATGGCAGAATCTAGCACCAAATACATCATATTTCGTGTTTTCAGAGTGCTATTTGCAGTTTTACAAACTTTGGAATAAGTCGAAATCACGCTTTTCCGCGCAGATCTTCACAATCAAAAAGTTCATATTCCTATTCAGGACCTCATAATATGTATAAATCTTTCGACGAAAACATCATATTTCGAATTTTTAGAGCGCTATCTGCAGTTATATGAAGTTTGAAATAAGTCAAAATTACCACATTCTGAGCAGTTTCAAAGTATCGCAAATCACATAAATCTATCCAATACAACATAATACGCATGAATCCGTCCTCAAGTGCACAAAATTTTGCGTTTCCAGCGAGTTGTCAGCGTTTTTTCTAAGTATTGTTGAGAAATTTTTGACTCTGTGAATCTGCTCAGAAGCAAGATTTTGCTTCAAAATTGCGTTATATGGCAGAATCTAGCACCAAATACATCATATTTGGTGTTTTCTGAGTGCTATTTGCAGTTTTACAAACTTTGGAATGAGTCGAAATCATGCTTTTCCGCGCAGATTCTCACAATCAAAAAGTTTATATTTCTATTCAGGACCTCATAATATGTATGAATCTATCGACAAAAGCATCATATTTCGTGTTTTCAGAGCGCTATCTGCAGTTATATGAAGTTTGAAATAAGTCAAAATTACCACATTCTGAGCAGTTTCAAAGTATCGCAAATCACATAAATCTATCCAATACAATATAATACGCATGAATTCGTAATCAAATGCACAAAATTTTTTGGTTTCCAGCGAGTTATCAGCGTTTTTTCTAAGTTTCGTTGAGAAATTTTTGCCTCTGTAAATCTGCTTAGGAAAAGATTTTGCTTCAAAAGTGTGTTATATGGCCAAATCCAGCACCAAATCCATCATATTTCGTGTTTTTAGAGTGCTATTTGCAGTTTCACAAACTTTGGAATTAGTCGAAATCACGCTTTTCCGCGCAAATATTCACAATCAAAAATCCCATATTCCTATTCAGGACCTCATTATATGTATGCATCTATCGACAAAAACATCATATTCCGTGTTCTCAGAGCGCTATCTGCAGTTATATGAAGTTTAAAATAAGTCAAAATTACCACATTCTGAGCAGTTTCAAAGTATCGCAGATCACATAAATCTATCCAATACAACATAATACGCATAAATCCGTCCTCAAATGCACAAAATTTCGCGTTTCCAGCGAGTTATCAGCGTTTTTTCTGAGTCTCGTTGAGAAATTTTTGACTCTATTAATCTGCTCAGAAGCAAGATTTTGCTTCAAAAGTGCATTATATGGCAGAATCTAGCACCAAATACATCATATTAAATGTTTTAAGAGTGCTATCTGTAGTTCAACAAACTCTAAAATAAGTCGAAATCTCGCTCTTCCGCGTAAATTTTCACGATCAAAAAGTTCATACTCCTATTCAGGACCTCATAATATGTATGAATCTATCGACGAAAATATCATATTTCGTGTTTTCAGAGCGCTATCTGCAGTTATATGAAGTTTGAAATGAGTCAAAATTACCACATCCTGGGCAGTTTCAAAGTATCTCAAATCACATAAATCTATCCAATACAACATAATACTCATGAGTCCGTCCTCAAATGCACAAAATTTTGCGTTTCCAGCGAGTAATCAGTGTATTTTCTGTGTCTCGTTGAGAAATTTCTTACTCTGTAGATCTGCTCAGAAGCAAGACTTTGCTTCAAGAGTGCGTTTTATGGCAGAATCTAGCACCAAATACATCATATTTTATGTTTTTAGAGTGCTATTTGCAGTTTCACAAACTCTGAGATAAGTCGAAATCACGCTTTTTCGCGTAGATTTTCACGATCAAAAAGTTCATATTCCTTTTCAGGACCTTATAATATGTATGAATCTATCGACAAAAACATCATATTTCGTGTTTTCAGAGCGCAATCTGCACTTATATGAAGTTTGAAATAAGTCAAAATTACCACATCCTGAGCAGTTTCAAAGTATCTCAAATCACATGAATCTATCCAATACAACATAATACGCATGAATCCGTTCTCAAATGCACAAAATTTGGCGTTTCCAGCCAGTAATCAGCGCTTTTTCTGAGTCTCGTTGAGAAATTTTTGACTCTGTAAATCTGCTCAGGAGCAAGATTTTGCTTCAAGAGTGCGTTTTATGGCAGAATCTAGCACCAAATACATCATATTTTGTGTTTTTAGAGTGCTATTTGCAGTTTCACAAACTTTGGAATAAGTCGAAATCACGCTTTACCGCGCTAATTTTCACAATCAAAAAGTTCATATTCCTATTCAGGACCTCATAATATGTATGCATCTATCGACAAGAACATCATATTCCGTGTTCTCAGAGCGCTATCTGCAGTTATATGGAGTTAAAAATAAGTCGAAATTACCACATCCTGAGCAGTTTCAAAGTATCGCAGATCACATAAATCTATCCAATACAACATAATACGCGTGAATCCGTCCTCAAATGCACAAAATTTTGCGTTCCCAGCAAGTAATCAGCGCTTTTTCTAAGTCTCGTTGAGAAATTTTTGACTCTGTAAATCTACTCAGAAGCAAGATTTTGCTCCAAGAGTGCGTTTTATTGCAGAATCTAGCACCAAATACATCATATTTTGTGTTTTTAGAGTGCTATTTGCAGTTTTACAAACTCTGGAATAAGTCGAAAACACGCTTTTCCGCGTAGATTCTCATGATCAGAAAGTTCATATTCCTATTTAGAACCTTATAATATGTATGAATCCATCGACAAAAACATCATATTTCGTGTCTCCAGAGCGCTATCTGCAGTTATATGAAGTTTGAAATAAGTCAAAATTACCACATTCTGAGCAGTTTCAAAATATCGCAAATCACATAAATCTATCCAATACAATATAATACGCATGAATCCGTAATCAAATGCACAAAATTTTGCGTTTCCAGCGAGTTATCAGCGTTTTTTCTGAGTCTCGTTGAGAAATTTTTGCCTCTGTAAATCTGCTCAGGAAAAGATTTTGCTTCAAAAGTGTGTTATATGGCAAAATCCAGCACCAAATACATCATATTTCGTGTTTTTAGAAAGCTATTTGCAGTTTCACAAACTTTGGAATAAGTCAAAATCACGCTTTTCCGCGCAAATTTTCACAATCAAAAAGTTCATATTCCTATTCAGGACCTCATAATATGTATGCATCTATCGACAAAAACATCATATTCCGTGTTCTCAGAGCGCTATCTGCAGTTATATGGAGTTCAAAATAAGTCAAAATTACCACATTCTGAGCAGTTTCAAAGTATCGCAGATCACATAAATCTATCCAATACAACATAATACGCATGAATCCGTCCTCAAATTCACAAAATTTTGCGTTTATAGCGAGTTATCAGCGTTTTCTCTGAGTCTCGTTGAGAAATTTTTGACGCTGTTAATCTGCTCAGAAGTAAGATTTTGCTTCAAAAGTGTGTTATATGGCAGAATCTAGCACCAAATACATTATATTTCGTGTTTTCAAAGTGCTATTTGCAGTTTTACAAACTTTGAAATAAGTCGAAATCACGCTTTTCCGCGCGAATTTTCACAATCAAAAAGTTCATATATCTATTCAGGACCTCATAATATGTATAAATCTATTGACAAAAACATCATATTCCGTGTTTTCAGAGCGCTATCTGCAGTTATATGAAGTTTGAAATAAGTCAAAATTACCACATTCTGAGCAGTTTCAAAGTATCGCAAATCACATAAATCTATCCAATACAATATAATATTCATGAATCCGTCATCAAATGCACAAAATTTTGCGTTTCCAGCGAGTTATCAGCGTTTTTTCTGGGTCTCGTTGAGAGATTTTTGCCTCTGAAAATCTGCTCAGAAAAAGATTTTGCTTCAAAAGTGTGTTATATGGCAGAATCTAGCACCAAATACATCATATTTCGTGTTTTTAGAGTGCTATTTGCAGTTTTACAAACTTTGGAATAAGTCGAAATCACGCTTTTACGCGCAGATTTTCACAACCAAAAAGTCCATATTCCTATTCAGGACCTAATAATATGTATGAATCTATCGACAAAAACATCATATTTCGTGTTTTCAGAGCGCTATCTGCAGTAATATGATGTTTGAAATAAGTCAAAATTACCACATTCTGAGCAGTTTTGTAAGGGTTTCCCACTTACAATAAATTTATATTTGGTAGATTGGGTTCTTTGCTGAACTGTGAGGATAAAATATCATGTAAAGGTACTTACCTGCACTGTATCAGGACTCTGAAACGGAGGATGGATCACAATAGGAACTTGAATGAATATCACTTTTAACAAGTATAAATATATTTAATTAATAATAAAATGTTTATAAATATCATCCAACCGCGATTAATGACCGACTACCCATTATCGAACTTACAACGAAACGTATTAACTAACCGCTATCAACTATCAACTGTCAACTATCAACTATCAACTATCAACTATCAACTATCAACTATCAACTATCAACCATCAACCATCAACCATCAACCATCAACCATCAACTATCAACTATCAACTATCAACTATCAACTATCAACCATCAACCATCAACTATCAACTGTCCTAATCAATATTTACCTTCTATATATAAGTTCCAAAATAAATGCCGATATAACAATATTCATTATTGACGTCAATTGTATTTGCAATAGTACAATTACCTGTACGACTTGCTCTAAGTAGACAGCAGTTTCCTGATTTCATAAGAGCTCAGTGAACTTTGAATTTGCTGACTCTTACAATCCTCCCCTTCTGAGAAATTTGCTTTCCCTAAAGCACAATTTGGAAAAAATTTGGAAAAATATTTTTCTTTGTTATATGGACATTTATTTGTTCTGAAAAAAAAAATATTTCTCTTCTAATTAATACACTTAGTGTCTCTACACGGCCACTCACTTCAATGTCAATGTTTCAAGGGGATTTATTTAATAGTTTTGAGGAGGGAATTTACTTCACATTCACAAGTGTTTAATATTGGGCACTGGGTTTCGTGTATATTCGCTGGATCTGCTGTCTTGAGTCTCCGTTTACGTCGTGTCATCTTTTGCTGACGAATGTTGTTCATTGTGGTGACCCACTGCTGCTCGATGTAGGATCGAATTTCGACCTTGCCACATGAGTTTTTTGTTTGCTTGTGTAAACAGCAGTTCTGTAGTCTCCATCAGATTTCCTTGATTTGACCCATTTTGTTGGATCGTCACGATTGGACCCTCAGCTGCCGAAATATCTTGCAGATTTGTTGTTCCCTTCTCCATTGTTTCCTCCAAAATCCCCTTTCTCTTACTGCTATTCTGGCCATTCTTACTGAATAACAAATTTAATTGATTAACTTAAAAATATATCTTACTGAACTAACCAATGAATATATATATATATATTTTTTTCTCTCAACCTTACGAAAAAACTTATCACAAAAGCCACTTTTGTCACTGATATTCCGATTCTGGAGGTGCTGATGGCAAGAAGTTATTTGAATTTTGCTGCTGTTGATGTACATTTTGATCTCGTATACCCATTTCTATATCTTGATTTTGTTTTTGTCTCTCTTCATACGCTTTTCTGTTCTGTTTTTGTAACATTACATTTGTCAAGGAATTCCAAACACAGGCGATTAAACCAAAAGTACAGCCTATCGTATTATACAAACTGTAAGCGTTCATTAATGTTTCGAATACATATTTTACTATGCCGAAAATGGAATAAATACCAACGAACCCTGACATTACCAGTGCAAAGCTTGAAAGCCATCCCAAAATTTGTTCGAATTTTGATGTTAAAAAAATTTTTAACTCTTTTTTTGAAAATATATCCAATGTATTTAATCCTTGATTTTCGGTTTCACGACCAATAACTAGTCTTGTAATCAGATTTGTCACTGCCTGTCGTTCTAAACCAAAAATCAATGATTCTTGTGCAGTCTTTATTTAATTTTTTGTATAGATTCCAGAATTTCCAAGGTCGTATAATGGTTTAAAATTAAATTTAGGATCTTGATCTACTTCTATAATTTCAGGGTCAATATCTTTATTAATATCGGGTGTGAATCCTAAACATTTATTTTCTAAGGAGTAAAGTGGAGGTGTCAAATCACTGCAGTCGACTTGCTCTGCTTTATTTTGCAAAATATGTGTGAGTGGAGTCATAAAAAAATTTCCATCGTCAGCAGATACGGGTAGCTCATTGTAACATTCCTCAACGCCTCGAATTCTAACTACTCTAGGAGTACATTGCATTATGTGCATGACCTCGCCCAACAAGCGACCAATATACCCTAGTTTATTCTTTATTAATGTGCTAACCGCATTTGGTGACAATGGTGCCATGAGAAGTCTATTTTTCAAAATATCACGCTGAATCAAACATTGTTTGTGAATTATATCTGTATACATATTTCGCATTTCTGTTTTAAATGCTTGCTCTACGTACAAAAATTTAGTATTCAAGTATGTCATTAAATTTACATTTTTAGAACTCTGGACGCCCGTTACCTCATATTTATATCCTTAGAATTGATTTTTGATGATAAATAAATTTGGATGTTCCGTGAAATGAAATTCTTGATTGCAAATATTTTTTGATTCTAACATTTTTGATGCGAAAACCTTATCTCCTCCTTCAATAACTAAATATTGTTGCTTATTCCCTTTGAAATGTCTATTTTCTACTACAATTATCGCTTCGCCTCTATAAATTTCAACAAATTTTGTATCGTCGCATGAATCTATAATGATACGGTCCCATACTGTCTCGCCAATGTTTGTATCTACGCAATACCCGTCTAGAAATGGACAAATAACACTCCCCGATAGACAAATTTCATTTTGTTCCAAACGCACCGTTGCTTCATAATCTTTTAACGGAATTTTTATAGATGCTTGAACAACAACATTTTCCCATGTAATACCATTTTCCGAGTAAGATGCACCGCTGCATTTTCCATCTAAGCTCAATTTACCCGCCAAATTAACTGCTACTGTAGTTGTACCATTCAAATTTAAATTTTGAATAATTTGATTGGAAATACCGCGGAAATATTTCCTGTAATGCATTTGTTCGTATTCGTCAGCACCTACCTCGTGCACATACGTCAACAAACCTTGGTGAACAGCTGAGGTATGACTATGCATTCCGCAGTGTTGTATGTTTCGGGTTACCTCTACTAAACAGGTGTGGACGTGAACATTTTTATATTCATTTTCTTGAATTACTTGAACTTCGACACGGTGTTCTTCATAATCTTTCTCGGGATCCGGACAGGAAGCAACATCTCTCAGGGAAATAGTAGTAATGTTGGTGCTCGGGCCTCTGCAGTCGTATGCTATCAGACCAGAAGCCACTTGGAAGACGACGCTCAGCACTAAAATTTGGCTATGCATTTTGTTTAACCACCTAAAATCAAATTAAAACATATATTTTTTTCCTAAGTTAAACTTCTATCCTGAACCTAACGAGCCGAAAATCTATTTCTTGTATTATAGGCTGGGCCGTCTGGCTTAGGGCGTTCGTTTGTTTGCTGTGTCTCTACTGTGTTTTTTAAGTTATTTCCATTTTTAAGAACATCTGCGTAAGAGTGCAAGCGATCTGAATTTTCACCCGATGGAAGATTTGGTTTATTTGCATTCGATTCTTCGCTTACAGGTGTGTCATATACCCTCGATTTATATGGTTTAAGCCGGTTTATATTCACATTTGTACTTTTATTGTTACTATGATCTCCCCGAGGTTTGATTTCATAATTTACTGGACTCGTTTTTTTCACAACGAGGAACGGTCCTCATTTGGATTTTTTCTTGAATTGCTGATGTTGCTTTTTTCTAGCTTTGGCTACACTGAGACGTACTTGATCGAAGGCAATTTTTAATCTTTCTTTTAGCTCGGCCGCATAATTAATATCGTAATCATATCGTAATGTCTGCGGTCTTGCTATCTCATCATATGAAAGTTCCATGTCCCTTCCATGAACTAAAAAAAATGGTGTCTCATTTGTAGAGGAATGAAAACTGCTACGATAAGCCTTTAACACATACGGTAACCGTTCATCCCAGTCTGTTTGATCTCTGCTTATGAAATGTGATAGAATATCCTTGAATACTCTGTGACTCCTTTCAATCATTCCATTGGTTTGTGGTCTGTATGGCGTCGTCTGAATTTTTTCTGTACCGAACATCTTGCATACTTCTTTAAATTATTTTGATACAAAATTTGTACCTAAATCTGTTAATAATTGCCGTGGTGCTCCATGTCTAGTAACGATTTGTTGTGCGAAAATTTTTGCTATCGTTTCAGCTTTTTGATCTGGTATTGCAAAGGCTCCTGGATATTTCGTGAAGTGGTCGTGGAATGTTAATATATATTTATTTCCGTTTTGTGTTGTCACTAAGGGACCCACATTGTCCATTGATGCTCTTTGGAATGGAAATGTAACTTCTTGAAATTCTTGTAATGGAACCGGTTTTAATTGTGAGGAAGTTTTCCTTTCATTGCAAGAATGACAACGATCACAGTAATCTCGTATATCTTTGTTCATTGTTTTCCACCAGAATTTCTCTTGGATACGTTTGTACGTTTTTAGATAACCTTGGTGACCTGCGTATGGAAGATTGTGGTAATCATGCATTACTTTGAATTTGAGTTCCTTTGGCACAACTAGTTTGTGGTGTCTTTCATCGCCTTGTCTTAATTTGTACAGGAGTCCTTCTTCATCAAAAAAATAATTTGCTGAGTTTTTATATTCTCTTAACTCGTCAGCTTTTTCTTGCCAGTGTAAAATACTTGATCTATCCCATATTGGTTCATATATTATTTGCTCTGATTGTTGAACAGTATTAACCGGTATCCTGGAAAGTGCATCTGCATTTGTGTGTGTTTTTCCAGCACGATGAACGACTTCGTATTCATATTCACTTAGAACAAGCGCCCATCGAGCTAAACGTGATTGTGGATCTTTCAGTGACATCAGCCATTTGAGTGGTTTGTGGTCTGTTATCACGGTAAATTTTTATCCATACAGATAGCATCTATAGTATTTAACTCCCCAGACCATCGCTAGACATTCCAATTCAGTTGTTGTGAATTTTCTTTTCGCTAGGTTTAATTGCCTACTTGCGAACGCAATTGGTTTCTCATAGCCATCGACTTTTTGACTTAGAATAGCACTTATAGCAATTCCACTGGCGTCTGTTTATAAAATAAATTCTTTCGAAAAATCCGGGTGTATCAAAACGGACTCAGAGCATAATGCTGCCTTCAATGTGTCAAAAGCTAAATTACAATTTTCGTTCCAACTGAAGGGTTCATTTTTTTTCAATAATTCTGTTAAAGGTTTAGCTATGTTTGCATAATTCTTAATGAAACGACGATAAAATCCTGTTAAGCCTAAAAATGCTCTTATTTCTTTCATCTTTTTAGGTTTGGGATAACTTTGTATGACTGAAATTTTTGACGGATCTGGCTTAACACCCTCATCTTTAATAACATGACCTAAACATTTAATTTCTGTGAGTAGAAAATTACATTAACTTGGCTGCAATTTTAAATTTGAAATTCTGAATCTATCAAATACTTCTTTTAATTTAGCTAAGTGATCTGTGAACCCGTTTCCATTGAGAACAATAACATCATCCAAATAAACTAGACAATAACTGCCTGTCAAACCACCTAAAACGCTATTCATCAGTCTTTGGAAGGTGCTTGGGGCATTGGCTAGCCCGAACGGCATTTTTGTGAATTGATAATACTCTCCATTTGTTGTAAATGCAGTTTTTTCTTTGTCTTCTTCTTCAAGCTGCACTTGCCAGTATCCTGAAGCTAAATCTAGTGTGGTGAAAAGATTATTATTGCCCAATTGATCCAGTGTTTCTTGCATGTTTGCAACTGGAAAATGATCCTTTTTAGTCACATTATTCAGCCCTCTAAAATCAATACATACTCGTATTTTCTTCTCGCCTTTTTCTGATTTCTTAGGAACAATAATTAATGGCGAATTCCATGGTGACTCTGATTTTTCTATGATACCTGCCTCCAGCATCTTATTTAATTCTACTTTGAATTTTTCTTCTGACTGTAAGGTACTCTATAAGGCGCCTTCGCAATCGGTCAGGCATTTTCCGTAATTATCTTATGCTTAATATTGTGTGCGCACCCTAGTTTAGAATGCTTCCATACAAATATATCCTTATATTCTTTTGATAACTTCAATCATTTCCTCTTATTATCTTCCGATAAATGACTCAAATCGAAATTTTCCTCGATTTCACTCTGAATTGTTTCTACAATATTATTTCTCTGTATACTACACACACATTTATCCTTATTTCCTTCTTCTTTATGCAACTCTATATCATTCATTTCTTCCGTTACCTTCTGTATATCGACTATTTCCGATTTTCCAATAATCGTGTTTCTTCCTATCTCAATTTCTTTTTTACTAACATTCATTAATTTTACCGGTAAATCTTTTTCTCCGCGCGTTAAGATTCGTGCCGCCATTATGCCATGGATGTTGATGTTTACTGGCTCAATTACTATATCATAAGCAGGATTGATCAATTCCTGTGTAGCTGGACAAATTATTTCAGAAGTTGGAGGTATCTTCACCTTGTATTTCAATCTTACCCAACTATGGCCTTCAGTTGAATCTTCATGAATGGTTTGTACTCCTTCCCCCTCAAGTTGTCTGTCCGGCTGTTTCGATAAATTAGTATTTTGAATTTTTGACATTGACGAATTTTGTTTTTTATTCCTATTTTTCTTTTCTTGCGTTAATTCGATACCCTTTGTTTGTGTAGAAATACTATTTCTAGAAATGACAACACTTGCAGAAATCTGATTTTGCGAAATTTCATACTCTGCATATATTTTGATTGTAAATTCAAAAAAATCTCGCCCCAGTAGTCCATCTGCTTCTAAATTTAAATTATTTGGACATACAATGAAATTATATGACACTTTCAATATATCCAATTCAAATTTCAAATTTGTTGTTCCCATATAAAACAATTCACAACCTGATATTGAAGTTAAATTTCCTACATGATTTGACAAAATTCCTTGCCCCACTGTACATTTTTGTTTGATTAATGAATCCGCCGAACCTGTGTCGACTAAAAATTTAAATTGAATATTATTTATCTTGACTAAAACAAAATTTGGAACGTCGTTATTTTTTGAATTAATATTTGTGATAGTGAATGAATCATTTTCATCTTATCTTCCTAAATTTTGATGAACATTTTTGAGGTTTGACAACTTCCGATTGAAATTAAATTTTGAGTTTAGTGAAACCTCCCGTGACGGGGCACGCGCGAGAGGTTTTGTCCGTTTAAATTCTGATTAGTGAAATTTTGAGTATTTTGATTGCAATATCTTTGCTCTCTTGGAGGAGGCCCTGGTGAGGTTGGTGCTTGTCTTCAATACGATCTTTGATAGTTATTGTTGACTCTTGGGCTATATCGGTTTTGATAAATTTTTTCTCGGCACCCTACCGCCATATGTCCTATTTTGTTACACCTGTGACATTTTATTACATTTCTTGCACAGTCTCTCTTTAAGTGTCCAGTCATTCCACATTTATAACATTGCCTTGATTCCCTTTGCTCATTTCTGCCACTGATTGCATTATTTTGTATGTGTCCAATATTCAATTAGCCCATGTTTTCCCTTAAAATTTCTATTTCTTCTTGTTCCGCGACATTAACTGCCTCTTCAAAAGTTATATTCTGTTTCATTTCTGTGATAGTTCGTACGTATTTTCGAAGATCTGGTCTGAGTCCACTCTTAAATTGATAAATCATAACTTTTTCTAAAAATTTTCCATCTACTTCGTCCTTGTTTAACAATTCTTGCTTTGATCTACGTAAGTTAGATGCGAAAGTTTGAACGTTTTCACCAAATTTTTGTGTACAGCTATAAATTTCTCGATATATTTCTCCCTCGGTTTTTCTTTTAGTAAATCTGTCTAGAATACTTCTTTTAAAATCTTTATAACTCACACTACGTTGTTGTAAATCTGGTCTTTGTGCATAAAAGTCGTAAGCGTCTCCAACAAGCCTGCATTTTATAATGTCTATTGTCTGTTTTTCGGACCAAATTACTATTTCAGCTCTGAGCTCTAATTTTCCAAAAAATTCTATTGTATTTGTACCATCATATTTTTCTACTGAATTTGCTAAAATGCCAAAAGGTACGCTAGATGGTCTAAGTAACTGTTCTAACTCATTTTCAATCATACTTGGATTTAGGTTATCATTTAAATTTTGGTTCATATTTGTATTTGAATTTTGTGTACAAGTATAAATATATTTAATTAATAATGAAATGTTTATAAATATCATCCAACCGCGATTAATGACCGACTACCCATTCACAAACTTACAACGAAACGTATTAACTGACCGCTATCAACTATCAACTATCAACTATCAACTATCAACTATCAACTAACAACTATCAACTATCAACTATCAACTATCAACTATCAACTATCAACTATCAACCATCAACTATCAACTATAACTATCAACTATCAACCATCAACTATCAACTATCAACTGTCCTAATCAATATTTACCTTTTATATATAAGCTCCAAAATAAATTCCGATATAACAATATTCATTATTGACGTCAATTGTATTTGCAATAGTACAATTACTTGTACGACTTGCTTTAAGTGGACAGCAGTTTCCTGATTTCATAAGAGCTCAGTGAACTTTGAATTTGCTGACTCTTACAGTTTCAAAGTATCGCAAATCACATAAATCTATCCAATTCAACATAATACGCATGAATCCGTCCACAAATGCACAAAATTTTGCGTTTTCAGCAAGTTATCAGCGTTTTTTCTGAATCTTGTTGAGAAATTTTTGACTCTGTAAATCTGCTCAGAAGCAAGATTTTGCTTCGAAAGTGCGTTATATGGCAGAATCTATCACCAAATACATCATATTTCGTGTTTTTAGAGTGCTATTTGCAGTTTCACAAACTTTGGATTAAGTCGAAATCACGCTTTTCCGCGCAAATTTTCACAATCAAAAAGTTCATATTTCTATTCAGGACCTCATAATATGTATGAATCTATCGACAAAAGCATCATATTTCGTGTTCTCAGAGCGCTATCTGCAGTTATATGAAGTTTAAAATAAGTCAAAATTTCTACACTCTGAGTAGTTTCAAAGTATCGCAAATAACATAAATCTATCCAATACAACATAATACGCATAAATCCGTCCTCAAATGCACATCATTTTGCGTTTCCAGCGAGTAATCAGCGTTTTTTCTGAGTCTCGTTGAGAAATTTTTGACTCGATAAATCTGCTCAGAAGCAGGATTTTGCTTCAAAAGTGCGTTATATGGCAGAATCTAGCCCCAAATACATCATATTTCGTGTTTTCAGAGTACTATTTGCAGTTTTACAAACTTTGGAATAAGTCGAAATCACGCTTTTCCGCGCAGATCTTCACAATCAAAAAGTTCATATTCCTATTCAGGACCTCATAATATGTATAAATCTATCGACAAAAACATCATATTCCGTGTTTTTAGAGCGCTATCTGCAGTTATATGGAGTTGGAAATAAGTCAAAATTAACACATTCTGAGCAGTTTCAAAGTATCGCAAATCACATAAATCTATCCAATACAACATATTACGCATGAATCCGTCCTTAAATGCACAAAATTTCGCGTTTCCAGCGAGTAATCAGCGTTTTTTCCGAGTCTCGTTGAGAAATTTTTAACTCGGTGAATCTGCTCAGAAGCAAGATTTTGCTTCAAAAGTGCGGGCTATAGCAGAATCTAGAACCAAATACATCATATTTCGTGTTTTCAGAGTGTTATTTGCAGTTTTACAAACTCTGGAATAAGTCGAAATCACGCTCCTCCGCGCAGATTTTCACAATCAAAAAGTCCATATACCTATTCGGGACCTCATAATATGTATGAATCTATCGACAAATACATCATATTTTGTGTTTTCAGAGCGCTATCTGCAGTTATGTGGAATTTGAAAAAAGTAAAAATTACCACATCCTGAGCAGTTTTAAAGTATCGCAAATCACATAAATCTATCTAATAAAACATAATACGCATGAATCCATCCTCAAATGCACAAAATTTTGCATTCCCAGCGAGTTATCAGCGTTTTTTCTGAGTCTCGTTGGGAAATATTTGACACTGTAAATCTGCTCAGAAGCAAAATTTTGCTTCAAAAGTGCGTTATATGGATGTATCTAGCACCAAATACATCATATTTCGTGTTTTAAGAGTGCTATTTGCAGTTTTACAAACTTTGGAATAAGTCGAAATCACGCTTTTCCGCGCGGATTTTCATAATCAAAAAGTACATATTCCAATTCAGGACCTCATAATATGTTTGAATCTATGAACAAAAACATCATATTTAGTGTTTTCAGAGCGCTATCTGCAGTTATATGAAGTTTGAAATAAGTCAAAATTACTACATTCTGAGCAGTTTCTGAGTATCGCAAATCACATAAATCTATCCAATACAATATAATACGCATGAATCCGTAATCAAATGCACAAAATTTTGGGTTTCTAGCGAGATATCAGCGTTTATTCTGAGTCTCGTTGAGAAATTTTTGCCTCTGTAAATCTGCTCAGGAAAAGATTTTGCTCCAAAAGTGTGTTATATGGCAAAATCCAGCACCAAATACATCATATTTCGTGTTTTTAGAGTGCTATTTGCAGTTTCACAAACTTTGGAATAAGTCGAAATCACGCTTTTCCAAGCAAATATTCACAATCAAAAAGTTCATGTTCCTATTCAGGACCTCATTAAATGTATGCATCTATCGACCAAAACATCATATTCCGTGTTCTCAGAGCGCTATCTGCAGTTATATGAAGTTCAAAATAAGTCAAAATTACCACATTCTGAGCAGTTTCAAAGTATCGCAGATCACATAAATCTATCAAATACAACATAATACGCATGAATCCGTCCTCAAATGCACAAAATTTTGCGTTCATAGCGAGTTATCAGCGTTTTTTCTGAGTCTTGTTGAGAAATTTTTGACGCTGTTAATCTGCTTAGAAGTAAGATTTTGCTTCAAAAGTGTGTTATATGGCAGAATCTAGCACCAAATACATTATATTTCGTGTTTTTAGAGTGCTATTTGCAGTTTTACAAACTTTGGAATAAGTCGAAATCATGCTTTTGTTACACCCTAAATTGGATATAACAAAGAAAAAAATGGGTTCTTGCTGGATGGAGGGTAAAGGTTATTGTAAATATGAAGTATGCCAAATTTGTATAACAGATAAATATATTAAAGATTAAATAACAAATATAAAAGTTAACAGGTAAATGAATAACAAAGTATACTGGATATAACTTACGACTAGTCGGCTAGGTGCGGGTGGAGCTCTTAATTCTCTACATTCTGATGCTTCTCAACTTCTACTTCTTCACTTTACTTCTACCTTACTCTACTGCCTTACTCTATATATATATACTAAACAAGTGCTGATTCGTGACAATATCAATCTTACCTTGAAAGTGTTGCAAATTCTATGTTTATTATTGATACAAATACAAATAACCTAATTTGGAATACTGACTCGACAATTAATAAGTGTGTCTCTTACATCACGAATTAGCCTTGTTACATTCCTCCCTTCCTAGGAATTTGCTTCCGAAGGGAGCACAATTTCCCTTTAATAAAATTACACTTATAAGTCCCTAAAGAACCACTCACTCACTGGACTTCATATGTTTGGTTCGGCCGTTGTCGCAGATGGATCTTCTTTTCGTCTGGATTCTCTTTCTGATTCGCACTGCAGTTATTCTGCGTACTGCTGAGCCGTATCCCTTGATAGTCAGTTGCAACATCTGGTAATCCGTGAGCTGGTTCATCTTATCTTACTAACATAAATAAATAATCATTCAAAAAAAAACTAGCTACTTGCATCAAATTCCGTTAACGTCTCTTCTCAGCCTAATTTCTTCCAGTCGCTGCTGCAGTCAGATCTCTGATTGTTGACGGTGATAAGAATCATATTGTTTCTATCGCTCGCTCTATTGGTGACTATGGCTTTCTTCTCCAGTCTACTTCCTGGTGCATGTTGCTGTGTTCCTGTGGTCTGCTAGTGGCTCTATCTTGAACATATGTTCCTTCGGCACATCTTAGACATCAGGGTCCCAGCTTTGCCCAAGTTTGAACTGGATGGAAGCTGCTTGTAGCCCAAATAGAGATGAGGGAGACATCTGTTGACTGCAGTCTACTTATCTCGCTTATCCTGGCTAGTGAGCGTTAACGAAATGATATCTTAATCAATTACTTCCCTAAATACCCTGGTCGAATTATGAATTACTTACTATATGAATTATTCAACAGGGCAAGCCATTTCAAATATAGCAACATGTCTTTGTCCACTGAAAAAAAAAAAATTAAACCCAATATTACGAAAAATGATAGACATGCTGCTTTCTTTATCTTGCCCTGCCGATTTTTCCTATTTCTACTGACTCCACTCGTACTCAGGTTACTTTTCCGTAAATAAGATTTGAAATTTTTATAATTTTCATTTTGAATTAAAAATAAAATGTATTCTCTCAATCTCATTTAGAGAACAAAATTCTAGCTCTTCACATTTCTATCTTTGATCAATTTACATATTCTAATTCAATTTCAAATTGTTCCAAAAAGAATCTATGTGGACTTCAAAAATAAATTTTTGCCGAATAGTCTATTTTCCAATTTTGTAATTTAGAGGTCCCAATTTCCAACTGATCAAGTACGGACCTGTCCACGAGAAAAAAAAATTCTTTACATACCTTCATTCACACTGGTCTTGTGTGAGTGAACTGTATCTTCTACCATGCCTGTCACAGTTGCTGAACGCTGTCCTCCCCTTGTCACAGTGTGTAATTGTACCTGCAAGTATCCTGATGCAAGGTCCAAGCTGTGAGCAGAGGTAGCGTTCCCCAACTGATCCAAGGTCTCCTGTCCATTGGCCACCCTCAAATTGACTGATTGCGTGATTCGGATCCTTGAATGTCTTTTATGCAGATTGTCTCTGCTATCGTCGCTTTCCGTTTCCTACGGAACTACCATACCGGTGCCGACCTCGGTGTATCTGAGAATCACCCTATAATTCCCATACTTCAAAATTTCCTCCAGCTCTTTGTCTTCACTGACATCTGGCTGTGCAGGACTACGTCTTCACTTCTGGTTTCTTCATGCAAACCCTACAAATCTTTAACTTGTCGGCACTCATCTTATAAATGCAGAATACCCTGCCAGCGGATTCCTCCCGCTCTTCTCATGACCATATCATACATGCGCCAAAAACATTTTAACTTCCAAATTCTCAACCCTGGAATTACTATGACACGAACTGTCATAACCCAAAAAAATTTGATTCCTTTCGGCTCTTACCAAGATATTCTGTACAGAAGTGACCAATTCCTGTGCTGATAATTTCTTGATAAAAGCTGAAAATCCAAATGCTGCAATTCTCTTGTTTTGCAACCGTACTGACCTAAGTCAGTCTGACGTATCGTTATAATACGTCACGATGTTCGAAAAAAACTGATGTATGCTTTCTGATTCTTCTTTATGCTGATAGTGCATAAAATTTCCAAATACAAAAAAAAATAAAATATTCGTAAATAGCTTTAACCAAACCATAATTAGGAAATAAGCAAAATTAATTGATTCTTTCTTGATGTTTGTTTCTTCCTATTTTCGATTAGATACTCGTCCCTCGCACCAACTCCGATTTTTTTGGTATCTGAAATGTTACTGTGTTCTCCAAGATCAGAGCAGTATTCCATAGTAAAAAATTATTCCAATTCATTTCTCAAAGTCGACTGTAACTGAACGCTAGAACTTAAATCTTCTCATGAACTTCTCTACAATTGTCGTATATACTAAACGAAATTTTGAATATCTACAATAAACCTTGTCTCCGCGAGTGAGCCAGATATACTAGTCACTCTGGTCCAGCATGAATTTCCCTAAGCCGCTGCCACCATTTGTTACACCCTAAATAGGATATAACAAAGAAAAAAATGGGTTCTTGCTGGATGGAGGGTAAAGGTTATTGTAAATATTAAGTATGCCAAATTTGTATAACAGATAAATATATTAAAGATTAAATAACAAATATAAAAGTTAACAGGTAAATGAATAACAAAGTATACTGGATATAACTTACGACTAGTCGGCTAGGTGCGGGTGGAGCTCTTAATTCTCTTACATTCTGATGCTTCTCGACTTCTACTTCTTCACTTTACTTCTACCTTACTCTACTGCCTTACTCTATATATATATATACTAAACAAGTGCTGATTCGTGACAATATCAATCTTACCTTGAAAGTGTTGCAAATTCTATGTTTATTATTGATACAAATACAAATAACCTAATTTGGAATACTGACTCGACAATTAATGAGTGTGTCTCTTACATCACGAATTAGCCTTGTTACACTTTTCCGCGCAGATTTCCACAATCAAAAAGTTTATATTTCTATTCAGGACCTCATAATATGTATGAATCTATCGACAAAAACATCATATTTCGTGTTTCCAGTGCGCTATCTGCAGTTATATGAAGTTTGAAATAAGTCAAAATTACCACATTCTGAGCAGTTTCAAAGTATCGCAAATAACATAAATCTATCCAATACAGCATAATACGCATGAATCCGTTCTCAAATGCACAAAATTTTGCATTCCCAGCGAGTTATCAGCGTTTTTTCTGAGTCTCGTTGAGAAATTTTTGCCGCTGTCAATCTGCTTAGAAGAAGATTTTGCTTCGAAAGTGTGTTATATGGCAAAATCTAGCACCAAATACATCATATTTTGTGTTTTAAGAGTGCTATTTGCAGTTTTACAAATCTGGAATAAGTCGAAATCACGCTTTTCCGCGCAAATTTTCACAATCAAAAAGTTCATATTCCTATTCAGGACCTCATAATATGTATGAATCTATCGACAAAAACATTATATTTCGTGTTTTCAGAGCGCTATCTGCAGTAATATGATGTTTGGAATATGTCAAAATTACCACATTCTGAGCAGTTTTGTAAGGGTTTTCCAATTACAATAAATTTATATTTGGTAGATTGGGTTCTTTGCTGAACTGTGAGGATAAAATATCATGTGAAGGTACTTACCTGCACTGTATTAGGACTCTGAAACGGAGGATGGATCACAACAGGAACTTGAATGAATATCACTTTTAACAAGTATAAATATATTTAATTAATAATAAAATGTTTATAAATATCATCCAACCGCGATTAATGACCGACTACCCATTCACGAACTTACAACGAAACGTATTAACTAACCGCTATCAACTATCAACTGTCAACTATCAACTATCAACAATCAACTATCAACTATCAACCATCAACTATCAACTATCAACTGTCCTAATCAATATTTACCTTCTATATATAAGTTCCAAAATAAATGCCGATATAACAATATTCATTATTGACGTCAATTGTATTTGCAATAGTACAATTACCTGTACGACTTGCTCTAAGTAGACAGCAGTTTCCTGATTTCATAAGAGCTCAGTGAACTTTGAATTTGCTGACTCTTACAATCCTCCCCTTCTGAGAAATTTGCTTTCCCTAAAGCACAATTTGGAAAAAATTTGGAAAAATATTTTTCTTTGTTATATGGACATTTATTTGTTCTGAAAAAAAAAATATTTCTCTTCTAATTAATACACTTAGTGTCTCTACACGGCCACTCACTTCAATGTCAATGTTTCAAGGGGATTTATTTAATAGTTTTAAGGAGGGAATTTACTTCACATTCACAAGTGTTTAATATTGGGCACTGGGTTTTGCGTATATTCGCTTGTTCTGCTGTCTTGAGTCTCCGTTTACGTCGTGTCATCTTTTGCTGACGAATGTTGTTCATTGTAGTGACCCACTGCTGCTTGATGTATGATCGAATTTCGACCTTGCCACATGAGTTTTTTGTTTGCTTTTGTAAACAGCAGTTCTGTAGTCTCCATCAGATTTCCTTGATTTGACCCATTTTGTTGGATCGTCACGATTGGACCCTCAGCTGCCGAAATATCTTGCAGATTTGTTGTTCCCTTCTTCATTGTTTTCTCCAAAATCCCCTTTCTCTTACTGCTATTCTGGCCATTCTTACTGAATAACAAATTTAATTGATTAACTTAAAAATATATCTAACTAAACTATAATATATATATATATATATATATATATATATATATATTTTTCTCTCAACCTTACGAAAAAACTTATCACATAAGCCACTTTTGTCTCTGATATTCCGATTCTGGAGGTGCTGATGGCAAGAAGTTATTTGAATTTTGCTGCTGTTGATGTACATTTTGATCTCGTATACCCATTTCTATATCTTGATTTTGTTTTTGTCTCTCTTCATACGCTTTTCTGTTCTGTTTTTGTAACATTACATTTGTCAAGGAATTCCAAACACAGGCGATTAAACCAAAAGTACAGCCTTTCGTATTATACAAACTGTAAGCGTTCATCAATGTTTCAGATACATATTTTACTATGCCGAAAATGAAATAAATACCAACGAACCCTGACATTACCAGTCCAAAGCTTGAAAGCCATCCCCAAATTTGTTTGAATTTTGATATTAAAAAAATTTCTAACTCTTTTTTTGAAAATATATCCAATGTATTTAATCCTTGATTTTTGGTTTCACGACCAATAACTCGTCTTGTAATCAGATTTGTCACTGCCTGTCGTTCTAAACCAAAAATCAATGATTCTTGTGCAGTCTTTATTTAATTTTTTGTATAGATTCCAGAATTTCCAAGGTCGTATAATGGTTTAAAATTAAATTTAGGATCTTGATCTACTTCTATAATTTCAGGGTCAATATCTTTATTAATATCGGGTGTGGATCCTAACCATTTATTTTCTAAGGAGTAAAGTGGAGGTGTCAAATCACTGCAGTCGACTTGCTCTGCTTTATTTTGCAAAATATGTGTGAGTGGATTCATAAAAAAATTTCCATCGTCAGCAGATACGGGTAGCTCATTGTAACATTCCTCAACGCGTCGAATTCTAACTACTCTAGGAGTACATTGCATTATGTGCATGACCTCGCCCAACACGCGACCAATATACCCTAGTTTATTCTTTATTAATGTGCTAACCGCATTTGATGACAATGGTGCCATGAGAAGTCTATTGTTCTAAATATCACGCTGAATCAAATATTGTTTGTGAATTATATCTGTATACATATTTCGCATTTCTGTTTTAAATGCTTGCTCTACGTACAAAAATTTAGTATTCAAGTATGTCATTAAGTTTACATTTTTAGAACTCTGGACGCCCGTTACTTTATATTTATATCCTTAGAATTGATTTTTGATGATAAATAAATTTGGATGTTCCGTGAAATGAAATTCTTGATTGCAAATATTTTTTGATTCTAACATTTTTGATGCGAAAACCTTATCTCCTTCTTCAATAACTAAATATTGTTGCTTATTCCCTTTGAAATAATAATAATAATAATAATAATAATAATCTTTATTGATGAAGATTCACCAAAGGTTAGGTTCAGCCATAGGCTGCTCTTCCACCTAACCTAACAACAACAAAAAATTACATACAATATATTGCCAATTTAATTAATATAACAAATAAAAAGACGAGAATAAATAATAAAGTTAACAAAGCTATATGCTAGTGTACAAATCCTATACAAACATATTCCTGATATGATTTTTGAATGTGCTTAGAGATAAATACTTCAAATTACAAGGTATGTCATTATACAAGGATGGCGCAAGATATGAAAAGGAACCTTTGAATTCAGATTTACTATAAGCTGGTACTATGTATAAATACTTGATTCTAAGTGTATAATTGTATTTCTTATGTATTAATTTGTCTAATAGATAATGAGGAGTACCAGTTTTTATAGTTTTGTGTACTAGACAGAGATACATATTCTTAACACGATTATTGATCGAAGTCATATTAGCTAACTCACGATATTTAGTAATATGATCATATTTACGCACACCATAAACAAAACGTAAGCAAGAATTTTGGACAAGTGTAATTTTATTTTTATCCGATTCTGTAAGGCTTGGTATGTAAAAACAAGCGCAATAGTCAAATATCGGTAAGATTAGAGACTTTACAAGCCGTAATTTTACTGAAGAACTAAGGTCATTTTTGAACTGATATAGATGTCGTAATCTTAGCCTTGAAGCAGTAAGCTTTTTATTCAGGTGTTGTCTGAAAAGCATATTTTCATCAATCAGAAGACCTAGGATATTGATAAAAATACTCCGTTCGAGGATTATGCCATCTAATATAATGTCTGGTATGAAACTACATTTTCCAACAACAAGAAACGAAGACTTACTGGCATTGATTTTGAGGCCGTTATCTTTAATCCAAAGAGATAATTTCTGCAATTCATGATTAACAACTGCAATTTGCTCATGTATATCTGAAGAATCTACTGTTGCAAAAATTGTTGTATCATCTGCAAAAGAATATGCTGTGGAAATATTTAGAATAGACGGCATGTCTGCCACATATATAAGAAAAAATAACGGACCCAAAACTGATCCCTGTGGTACACCACATTGCAGACTGAAATTCCTTGGAGTTGTATTATTTGAAGACTGTGGCATGCTTATTTGGAAATTTCTATTCTTCAAGTAATTCATACACCACTGAATAGCTCTATTAGAGAAATTATAATATTCAAGCTTAGCAAAAAGCAGAGCGGGATCAACCATATCGAATGCCTTGGTGAAATCAATCTGGATCAGCAAGGAAATTTTAGATTTATCGAAATTATTCAATAAATTGTCAACAATATTTAAGAGACACGTATTAGTACTGTGACCAGCTCTAAATCCAGATTGATTATCAGGTAAAATATTGTGCTCATTTAGATAGGTCATGATTTGGTCATAGCACACTTTCTCTAGGACTTTTGACATTGTTGGTAAAATACTAATAGGTCGCAAATCTTCGAACGAAGTACATTCCTTATATTTAGCTATTGGCCTGATAATTGCAACCTTCCAAACCTCAGGTACTACACTGTCAAGAATACATGTATTTATAATGTGCGTAACATAATCTATTATTATCGGCAATATCATCATAATCATTTTTAAAGAAATGCTGTCAGCACCACAAGCATTAGATTCATATTGTTTAAAGATTGATGTTATAGTATCGCTATCCACACAATGAAATTCAAATTGTTCACCGAATTGCTCCTCATACCTATCATTCAAATAAGAATCTAATAAAGAAGGATTTATTTTCGTAGTACCAATCTTATTGCACAAATATTGCCCGTAATCTTCAGGTTTACACAAATTCTCTGGAATATCCTTTGCCAACTGTCCTTTCACACCCATTTTATTTAAATTTTTCCATAATATTTTCGAATTATTGGAGTTATTATTAATGTCCCACTCCATAAAAGCTTGCTTTTCTCTACGAATAGCTGCAGTTGTTAGATTACGTAGCTCTTTGTAATATTTGAATTTAGATTCATTTTTGTGCTTTTTGTAATCTAAAAAAGCTTTATCCCTTTTTTTCTGCATAATTTTTATCACGGGTGTAATCCAAGGACAGTAGTTTTTTGAAGCTTTTATGGATCTAACGGGAGCGTGTTTATTGAATAATAACACAATATTATGATTAAGATAGTTCACCTTATCGTTAATATCATTAAGAGTTATAATATTATTCCAATCTACTGTCTCGCAGTCGGCAAAGAACAATTCAGAATCAAAATTTCGGTAATCTCTGAAAGTAATCACTTTTCGTGGAGCAATACATTTTGGCAGATTCAGAACACAAAAGATACCGGAGTGATCCGAAAAACTCGCACAATCAATAATTCCAGCATAAGAGCATAAAGACTTATCAGAAACTGCAATTATATCTAAGAGTGATTTGGAAGCTGGTCTTGTGTAATTAGTTATTAATTGTTCCATATCATATGCTGCTAACAAATTATGAAAAAATTTTGATCTCGTATTATTTTCTAATAAATCTACATTAATATCACCTGTACAAATCAAGCTATCTGCCTGTGGCAAAAATTCTGCGAATATTTTATCCAAAACACAAAGTTCATTATAATATTTAGTATGAGGATTATAAACAACCCCTATAATTATTTTATATCTATGAATTGTAAATTCTATCCATAAATGTTCAATATTCTCAGATGTTGCAAATGAGGAATCTAATATTTTAAATCGAATACCATTACTAATATAAAAAGCGACGCCTCCACCACGTTCATAAGGTCGTTCACGACTAATAAATTTATAATTTTCTATTTGAAACAGTTGCGATGGAGCAGTATCACTTATCCAAGTTTCACTTGCAGTTAAAATATCGAAATCATTATCGTACAAAAAATCTTTAATATCAGAAAACTTGAATTGAGAGACCTAGCATTGATATGGCCACATGTAAACGTACTATCATTAGGTACATTGACCTTTCGATCAAAAACAGATGTATTTGTCATATATTAACAGAATTTGGCAAAGTAATACAAAAAATAGCGAACAAACAGAAACAAGTGCCAAAAGTGCATTGTCCCCATGCATGTTCTGACGTAGTTCAATACAAACTAGAGATGTAAAAAATTTTGCCACAAGTGTTTTAACATTTTTAGAACATCATATACAGAAAAATAAAAACAGGAAGGAAAAAAAAATAAAAAATACTTAACTAAAATTTATCAATTACCTAACTCTTCAAGATCACTTAGATTGTTTATGTAGTATTTTTTATCTTGACCATTTTTATGCAATTTAACAATAACACGACCGTCATATGTCCAAACATTCTTAAAATCAAACTTATCTGTTGCATCCTTGAAGAGCTTGAATCGATTTTTTGTAAGATCTTCCCGTATTGTGAATCCAGAACCTTTCAGCTTCCTTTTCTCATAAAAAAACTCTGCTTCTGATGCGGTAGCTCACAAATTTAACAATTATAGGTCGATTTTTTCTCTTTGTCGGTTTACCTATACGGTGGCATCTATCAATATCTTCTTTTGTGATTTGCACTTTCAGTTTATCACGGCATAATTCAACAACACAGTCATCGATACATTCATTTGGCGTTTCTGGTAATCCAAATATACGCAGATTATTTCGGCGCGTATATTGCTCAAGATTATCGATCAAGTTCTCATTGATTCCACACGATAATTTTAAATCATCATTCTCTTTTTTCACTGCCTTTATTTCATTCTCCAACGACTTGACTTTGTCACTAAACACTTTTTGCACTGCTGCTGTCACTTCATTAACTATTAGCTCGATGAACTCTTTATTTGAACTTAAATTTGCTAAAGAATTAGTTATCATTTGTGTGATAGTACTACGATCATCACGAGAAAGCATTTTGTACAAAAATATTATTTAGTGATTCAAAAGATTCAAAACACCTCAGCCAAAAAACAATTCTGCAGAACACGCAATTCACACGTCTATCTTCGCTGAGCGCTCATGTGGTATAATGTTTATTTTCTACTACAATTATCGCTTCGCCTCTATAAATTTCAACAAATTTTGTATCGTCGCATGAATCTATAATGATACGG
Organism: Dromius quadrimaculatus; assembly: GCA_963989225.1. NCBI lineage: Eukaryota > Metazoa > Arthropoda > Insecta > Coleoptera > Carabidae > Dromius > Dromius quadrimaculatus. The sequence continues at coordinate 31,651 of CAXDIG010000281.1, read as the reverse complement.
TCCCATACTGTCTCGCCAATGTTTGTATCTACGCAATACCCGTCTAGAAATATACAAATAACACTCCCCGATAGACAAATTTCATTTTATTCCAAACGCACCGTTGCTTCATAATCTTTTAACGGAATTTTTATAGATGCTTGAACAACAACATTTTCCCATGTAATACCATTTTCCGAGTAAGATGCACCGCTGCATTTTCCATCTAAGCTCAATTTACCCGTCAAATTAACTGCTACTGTAGTTGTACCATTCAAATTTAAATTTTGAATAATTTGATTGGAAATACCGCGGAAATATTTCCTGTAATGCATTTGTTCGCATTCGTCAGCACCTACCTTGTGCACATACGTCAACAAACCTTGGTGAACAGCTGAGGTATGACTATGCATTCCGCAGTGTTGTATGTTTCGGGTTACCTCTACTAAACAGGTGTGGACGTGAACATTTTTATATTATATTATATTAAATAGTAGTAATGTTGGTGCTCGGGCCTCTGCAGTCGTATGCTATCAGACCAGAAGCCACTTGGAAGACGACGCTCAGCACTAAAATTTGGCTATGCATTTTGTTTAACCACCTAAAATCAAATTAAAACATATATTTTTTTCCTAAGTTAAACTTCTATCCTGAACCTAACGAGCCGAAAATCTATTTCTTGTATTATAGGCTGGGCCGTCTGGCTTAGGGTGTTCGTTTGTTTGCTGTGTCTCTACTGTGTTTTTTAAGTTATTTCCATTTTTAAGAACATCTGCGTAAGAGTGCAAGCGATCTGAATTTTCACCCGATGGAAGATTTGGTTTATTTGCATTCGATTCTTCGCTTACAGGTGTGTCATATACCCTCGATTTATATGGTTTAAGCCGGTTTATATTCACATTTGTACTTTTATTGTTACTATGATCTCCCCGAGGTTTGATTTCATAATTTACTGGACTCGTTTTTTTCACAACGAGGAACGGTCCTCATTTGGATTTTTTCTTGAATTGCTGATGTTGCTTTTTTCTAGCTTTGGCTACACTGAGACGTACTTGATCAAAGGCAATTTTTAATCTTTCTTTTAGCTCGGCCGCATAATTAATATCGTAATCATATCGTAATGTCTGCGGTCTTGCTATCTCATCATATGAAAGTTCCATGTCCCTTCCATGAACTAAAAAAAATGGTGTCTCATTTGTAGAGGAATGAAAACTGCTACGATAAGCCTTTAACACATACGGTAACCGTTCATCCCAGTCTGTTTGATCTCTGCTTATGAAATGTGATAGAATATCCTTGAATACTCTGTGACTCCTTTCAATCATTCCATTGGTTTGTGGTCTGTATGGCGTCGTCTGAATTTTTTCTGTACCGAACATCTTGCATACTTCTTTAAATAATTTTGATACAAAATTTGTACCTAAATCTGTTAATAATTGCCGTGGTGCTCCATGTCTAGTAACGATTTGTTGTGCGAAAATTTTTGCTATCGTTTCAGCTTTCTGATCTGGTATTGCAAAGGCTCCTGGATATTTCGTGAAGTGGTCGTGGAATGTTAATATATATTTATTTCCGTTTTGTGTTGTCACTAAGGAACCCACATTGTCCATTGATGCTCTTTGGAATGGAAATGTAACTTCTTGAAATTCTTGTAATGGAACCGGTTTTAATTGTGAGGAAGTTTTCCTTTCATTGCAAGAATGACAACGATCACAGTAATCTCGTATATCTTTGTTCATTGTTTTCCACCAGAATTTCTCTTGGATACGTTTGTACGTTTTTAGATAACCTTGGTGACCTGCGTATGGAAGATTGTGGTAATCATGCATTACTTTGAATTTGAGTTCCTTTGGCACAACTAGTTTGTGGTGTCTTTCATCGCCTTGTCTTAATTTGTACAGGAGTCCTTCTTCATCAAAAAAATAATTTGCTGAGTTTTTATATTCTCTTAACTCGTCAGCTTTTTCTTGCCAGTGTAAAATACTTGATCTATCCCATATTGGTTCATATATTATTTGCTCTGATTGTTGAACAGTATTAACCGGTATCCTGGAAAGTGCATCGTGAAATGAAATTCTTGATTGCAAATATTTTTTGATTCTAACATTTTTGATGCGAAAACCTTATCTCCTTCTTCAATAACTAAATATTGTTGCTTATTCCCTTTGAAATGTTTATTTTCTACTACAATTATCGCTTCGCCTCTATAAATTTCAACAAATTTTGTATCGTCGCATGAATCTATAATGATACGGTCCCATACTGTCTCGCCAATGTTTGTATCTACGCAATACCCGTCTAGAAATGGACAAATAACACTCCCCGATAGACAAATTTCATTTTGTTCCAAACGCACCGTTGCTTCATAATCTTTTAACGGAATTTTTATAGATGCTTGAACAACAACATTTTCCCATGTAATACCATTTTCCGAGTAAGATGCACCGCTGCATTTTCCATCTAAGCTCAATTTACCCGCCAAATTAACTGCTACTGTAGTTGTACCATTCAAATTTAAATTTTGGCTTAGGGTGTTCGTTTGTTTGCTGTGTCTCTACTGTGTTTTTTAAGTTATTTCCATTTTTAAGAACATCTGCGTAAGAGTGCAAGCGATCTGAATTTTCACCCGATGGAAGATTTGGTTTATTTGCATTCGATTCTTCGCTTACAGGTGTGTCATATACCCTCGATTTATATGGTTTAAGCCGGTTTATATTCACATTTGTACTTTTATTGTTACTATGATCTCCCCGAGGTTTGATTTCATAATTTACTGGACTCGTTTTTTTCACAACGAGGAACGGTCCTGACAAGGGTTTTATCAATTTAGGTGACGTACCAGCTGGTGTTATCGGGTTTTTCAAATAAACAGAGTCTCCTACATTAAATTCCTCTTGATTTGGATTTTTTCTTGAATTGCTGATGTTGCTTTTTTCTAGCTTTGGCTACACTGAGACGTACTTGATCGAAGGCAATTTTTAATCTTTCTTTTAGCTTGGTCGAATAATTGATATCGTAATCATATCGTAATGTCTGCGGTCTTGCTATCTCATCATATGGAAGTTTCATGTCCCTTCCATGAACTAAAAAAAATGGTGTCTCATTTGTAGAGGAATGAAAACTGCTACGATAAGCCTTTAACACATACGGTAACCATTCATCCCAGTCTGTTTGATCTCTGCTTATGAAATGTGATAGAATATCCTTAAATACTCAGTGACTCCTTTCAATCATTCCATTGGTTTGTGATCTGTATGGCGCCGTCTGAATTTTTTCTGTACCGAACATCTTGCATACTTCTTCAAATAATTTTGATACAAAATTTGTACCTAAATCTGTTAATAATTGCCGTGGTGCTCCATGTCTAGTAACGATTTGTTGTGCGAAAATTTTTGCTATCGTTTCAGCTTTTTGATCTGGTATTGCAAAGGCTTCTGGATATTTCGTGAAGTGGTCGTGGAATGTTAATATATATTTATTTTCGTTTTGTGTTGTCACTAAGGGACCCACAATGTCCATTGATGCTCTTTGGAATGGAAATGTAACTTCTTGAAATTCTTGTAATGGAACCGGTTTTAATTGTGAGGAAGTTTTCCTTTCATTGCAAGAATGACAACGATCACAGTAATCTCGTATATCTTTGTTCATTGTTTTCCACCAGAATTTCTCTTGGATACGTTTGTACGTTTTCAGATAACCTTGGTGACCTGCGTATGGAAGATTGTGGTAATCATGCATTACTTTGAATTTGAGTTCCTTTGGCACAACTAGTTTGTGGTGTCTTTCATCGCCTTGTCTTAATTTGTACAGGAGTCCTTCTTCATCAAAAAAATAGTTTGCTGAGTTTTTATATTCTCTTAACTCGTCAGCTTTTTCTTGCCAGTGTAAAATACTTGATCTATCCCATATTGGTTCATATATTATTTGCTCTGATGTTGAACAGTATTAACCGGTATCCTGGAAAGTGCATCTGCATTTGTGTGTGTTTTTCCAGCACGATGAACGACTTCGTATTCATATTAACTTAGAACAAGCGCCCATCGAGCTAAACGTGACTGTGGATCTTTCAGTGACATCAGCCATTTGACTGGTTTGTGGTCTGTTATCACGGTAAATTTTTGTTCATACAGATAGCATCTATAGTATTTAACTCCCCAGACCATCGCTAGACATTCCAATTCAGTTGTTGTGAATTTTCTTTTCGCTAGGTTTAATTGCCTACTTGCAAACGCAATTGGTTTTTCATAGCCATCGACTTTTTGACTTAGAATAGCACTTATAGCGATTCCACTGGCGTCTGTTGATAAAATAAATTCTTTCGAAAAATCCGGGTGTATCAAAACGGACTCAGAGCATAATGCTGCCTTCAATGTGTCAAAAGCTAAACTACAATTTTCGTTCCAACTGAAGGGTTCATTTTTTTTCAATAATTCTGTTGAAGGTTTAGCTATGTTTGCATAATTCTTAATGAAACGACGATAAAATCCTGTTAAGCCTAAAAATGCTCTTATTTCTTTTATCTTTTTAGGTTTGGGATAACTTTGTACGACTGAAATTTTTGACGGATCTGGCTTAATACCCTCACCTTTAATAACATGACCTAAATATTTAATTTCTGTGAGTAGAAAATTACATTAACTTGGCTGCAATTTTAAATTTGAAATTCTGAATCTATCAAATACTACTTTTAATTTAGCTAAGTGATGTGTGAACCCGTTTCCATTGAAAACAATAACATCATCCAAATAAACTAGACAATTACTGCCTGTCAAACCACTTAAAACGCTATTCATCAGTCTTTGGAAGGTACTTGGGGCATTGGCTAGCCCGAACGGCATTTTTGTGAATTGATAATGCTCTCCATTTGTTGTAAATGCAGTTTTTTCTTTGTCTTCTTCTTCAAGCTGCACTTGCCAGTATCCTGAAGCTAAATCTAGTGTGGTGAAAAGATTATTATTGCCCAATTGATCCAGTGTTTCTTGCATGTTTGCAACTGGAAAATGATCGAAATTTTCCTCGATTTCACTCTGAATTGTTTCTACAATATTTTTTCTCTGTATACTACACACACATTTATCCTTATTTCCTTCTTCTTTATGCAACTCTATATCATTCATTTCTTCCGTTACCTTCTGTATATCGACTATTTCCGATTTTCCAATAATCGTGTTTCTTCCTATCTCAATTTCTTTTTTACTAACATTAATTAATTTTACCGGTAAATCTTTTTCTCCGCGCGTTAAGATTCGTGCCGCCATTATGCCATGGATGTTGATGTTTACTGGCTCAATTACTATATCATACGCAGGATTGATCAATTCCTGTGTAGCTGAACAAATTATTTCAGAAGTTGGAGGTATCTTCACCTTGTATTTCAATCTTACCCAACTAGTTGAATCTTCATGAATGGTTTGTACTCCTTCCCCCTCAAGTTGTCTGTCCGGCTTTTTCGATAAATTAGTATTTTGAATTTTTGACGATGATTAATTTTGTTTTTTACTCCTATTTTTCTTTTCTTGCGTTAATTCGGTACCCTTTGTTTGTGTAGAAATACTATTTCTAGAAATGACAACACTTGCAGAAATCTGATTTTGCGAAATTTCATACTCTGCATATATTTTGATATGCGCGTGCTGAATTATTATTTCATTAGAACAGTAATTTATACAAGCTTTTGTAAATTTAAAAAAATCTCGCCCCAGTAGTCCATCTTCTTCTAAATCTAAATTATTTGGACATACAATGAAATTATATGACACTTTCAATATATCCAAGTCAAATTTCAAATTTGTTGTTCCCATATAAAACAATTCACAACCTGATATTGAAGTTGAATTTCCTGCATGATTTGACAAAATTCCTTGCCCCACTGTACATTTTTGTTTGATTAATGAAACCGCCGAACCTGTGTCGACTAAAAATTTAAATTGAATATTATTTATCTTGACTAAAACAAAATTTGGAACGTCGTTATTTTTTGAATTAATATTTGTGATAGTGAATGAATCATTTTCATCTTATCTTCTTAAATTTTGATAAGCATTTTTGAGGTTTGACAACTTCCGATTGAAATTAAATTTTGAGTTTAGTGAAACCTCCCGTGACGGGGCACGCGCGAGAGGTTTTGTCCGTTTAAATTCTGATTAGTGAAATTTTGAGTATTTTGATTGCAATATCTTTGCTCTCTTGGAGGAGGCCCTGGTGAGGTTGGTGCTTGTCTTCAATACGATCTTTGATAGTTATTGTTGACTCTTGGGCTATATCGGTTTTGATAAATTTTTTCTCGGCACCCTACCGCCATATGTCCTATTTTGTTACACCTGTGACATTTTATTACATTTCTTGCACAGTCTCTCTTTAAGTGTCCAGTCATTCCACATTTATAACATTGCCTTGATTCCCTTTGCTCATTTCTGCCACTGATTGCATTATTTTGTATGTGTCCAATATTCAATTAGCCCATGTTTTCCCTTAAAATTTCTATTTCTTCTTGTTCCGCGACATTAACTGCCTCTTCAAAAGTTATATTCTGTTTCATTTCTGTGATAGTTCGTACGTATTTTCGAAGATCTGGTCTGAGTCCACTCTTAAATTGATAAATCATAACTTTTTCTAAAAATTTTCTATCTACTTCGTCCTTGTTTAACAATTCTTGCTTTGATCTACGTAAGTTAGAACGATTTCACCAAATTTTTGTGTACAGCTATAAATTTCTCGATATATTTCTCCCTCGGTTTTTCTTTTAGTAAATCTGTCTAGAATACTTCTTTTAAAATCTTTATAACTCACACTACGTTGTTGTAAATCTGGTCTTTGTGCACAAAAGTCGTAAGCGTCTCCAACAAGCCTGCATTTTATAATGTCTATTGTCTGTTTTTCGGACCAAATTACTATTTCAGCTCTGAGCTCTAATTTTCCAAAAAATTCTATTGTATTTGTACCATCATATTTTTCTACTGAATTTGCTAAAATGTCAAAAGGTACGCTAGATGGTCTAAGTAACTGTTCTAACTCATTTTCAATCATACTTGGATTTGGGTTATCATTTAAATTTTGGTTCATATTTGTATTTGAATTTTGTGTACTACCACCTGCAGATACGTCATCGTTGATTGTATTTGCACTATTTAATCTAGTTCTAGGTATGTCTGGTGATCTACGTAGCGGCATGTTCAAGAAAAATTTGAGGAAAAGAAAAAATATATCCTCACAAGAAAATCAAAAAACTTAATTTTTGACTATCTATATTCAGCAAAATACCCGCAACCGCTGCCACCAATTGTAAGGGTTTCCCACTTACAATAAATTTATATTTGGTAGATTGGGTTCTTTGCTAAACTGTGAGGATAAAATATTATGTAAAGGTACTTACCTGCACTGTATTAGGACTCTTAAACGGAGGATGGATCACAACAGGAACTTGAATGAATATCCCTTTTAACAAGTATAAATATATTTAATTAATAATGAAAAGTTTATAAATATCATCCAACCGCGATAAATAACCGACTACCTATTCACAAACTTACAACGAAACGTATTAACTAACCGCTATCAACTATCAACTATCAACTATCAATTATCAACTATCAACTATCAACTATCAACTATCAACTATCAACTATCAACCATCAACTATCAACTATCAACTATCAACCATCAACTATCAACTATCAACTGTCCTAATCAATATTTACCTTCTATATATGAGCTCCAAAATAAATGCCAATAAAACAATATTCATTATTGAGGTCAATTGTATTTGCAATAGTACAATTACCTGTACAACTTGCTTTAAGTGGACAGCAGTTTCCTGATTTCATAAGAGCTCAGTGAACTTTGAATTTGCTGACTCTTACAGTTTCAAAGTATCGCAAATCACATAAATCTATCCAATTCAACATAATACGTATGAATCCGTCCTCAAATGCACAAAATTTTGCGTTTTCAGCAAGTTATCAGCGTTTTTTCTGAATCTTGTTGAGAAATTTTTGACTCTGTAAATCCGCTCAAAAGCAAAATTTTGCTTCAAAAGTGCGTTATATGGCAGAATCTATCACCAAATACATCATATTTCGTGTTTTCAGAGTGCTATTTGCAGTTTCACAAACTTTGGAATAAGTCGAAATCACGCTTTTCCGCGCAAATTTTCACAATCAAAAAGTTCATATTTCTATTCAAGACCTCATAATATGTATGAATCTATCGACAGAAACATCATATTTTGTGTTCTCAGAGCGCTATCTGCAGTTATATGAAGTTTAAAATAAGTCAAAATTACCACATTCTGAGCAGTTTCAAAGTATCGCAAATCACATAAATCTATCCAATACAACATAATACGCATGAATCCGTCCTTGAATGCACAAAATTCCGCGTTTCCAGCGAGTAATCAGCGTTTTTTCCTGAGTCCTGAGAAATTTCTGACTCTGTAAATCTGCTCAGAAGCAGGATTTTGCTTCGAAAGTGCGTTATATAGCAGAATATAGCACCAAATACATCATATTTCGTGTTTTTAGAGTGCTATTCGCAGTTTTACAAGCTTTGGAATAAGTCGAAATGACGCTTTTCCGCGCGGATTTTCACAATCAAGAAGTTCATATTCCTATTCAAGACCTCATAATATGTATGAATCTATCGAAAAAGTCATCATATTGCGTGTTTTCAGAGCGCTATCTGCAGTTATATGAAGTTTGAAATAAGTCAAAATTACCACATTCTGAGCAGTCTCAAAGTATCGCAAATTACATAAATCTATCCAATACAACATAACACGCATGAATCCGTCCTCAAATGCACAAAATTTTGCGTTTCCAGCGAGTTATCAGCGTTTTTTCTGAGTCTTGAGAAATTTTTGACTCTGTAAATCTGCTCAGAAGCAGGATTTTGCTTCAGAAGTGCGTTATATGGCAGAATCTTGCACCAAATACATCATATTTTGTGTTTTTAGAATGCTATTTGCAGTTTTACAAACTTTGGAAATGACTCGCCTTCATGCTTTTCCGCGCAGATACTCACAATCAAAAAGTTCATATTCCTATTCAGGACCTCATAATATGTGTGAATCTATCGACAAAAACATCATATTCCGTGTTTTCAGAGCGCTATCTGCAGTTATATGAAGTTTGAAATAAGTCAAAATTACCACATTCTGAGCAGTCTCAAAGTATCGCAAATCACATAAATCTATCCAATACAACATAATACGCATGAATCCGTCCTCAAATGCACAAAATTTTGCGTTTCCAGCGAGTTATCAGCGTTTTTTCTGAGTCTCGTTGAGTAATTTTTTACTCTGTCAATCTGCTCAGAAGCCAGATTTTGCTCCAAAAGTGCTTTATATGGCAGGATCTAGCACCAAATATATCATATTTCGTGTTTTCAGAGTGCTATTTGCAGTTTTACAAACTTTGGAATAAGTCGAAAACACGCTTTTCTTAGCAGATTTTCACAGTCAAAAGGTTCATATTCCTATTCCAGGCCTCATAATATATATGAATCCATCGACAAAAACATCATATTTTGTGTTTTCAGAGCGCTTTCTGCGGTTATATGAAGTTTGGAATAAGTCAAAATTACCACATTCTAAGCAGTTTCAAAGTATCGCAAATCACATAAATCAATCCAATACAACATTATACGCATGAATCCGTCCTCAAATGCACAAAATATAGCGTTTCCAGCGAGTTATCAACGTTTTTTCTGAGTCTTGTTGAGGAATTTTTGACTCTGTTAATCTGCTCAGAAGCAAGATTTTGTTTTGAAAGTGCGTTATATGGCAGAATCTAGCACCAAATACATCAAATTTTGTGTTTTTAGAGTGCTATTTGCAGTTTCACAAACCTTGGAATAAGTCGAAACACGCTTTTCCGCGTGGATTTTCATAATCAGAAAGTTCATATTCCTATTCAGGACCTCATAATATGTATGAATCTATCGACAAAAATATCATATTTCGAGTTTTCAGAGCGCTATCTGCAGTTATATGAAGTTTAAAATAAGTCAAAATTACCACATTCTGAGCAGTTTCAAAGTATCGCAAATAACATAAATCTATCCAATACAACATAATACCCATGAATCCGTCCTCAGAAGCACTAAATTTTGCGCTTCCAATGTTGCGTTTCCAGCAAGTTATCAGCGTTTCTTCTGTCTCGTTGAGAAATTTTTGACTCTGTCAATCTGCTCAGAAGCAAGATTTTGTTTTGAAAGTGCGTTATATGGCAGAATCTAGCACCAAATACATCAAATTTTGTGTTTTTAGAGTGCTATTTGCAGTTTTACAAACCTTGGAATAAGTCGAAACACGCTTTTCCGCGTGGATTTTCATAATCAGAAAGTTCATATTCCTATTCAGGACCTCATAATATGTATGAATCTATCGACAAAAATATCATATTTCGAGTTTTCAGAGCGCTATCTGCAGTTATATGAAGTTTAAAATAAGTCAAAATTACCACATTCTGAGCAGTTTCAAAGTATCGCAAATAACATAAATCTATCCAATGCAACATAATACCCATGAATCCGTCCTCAGAAGCACTAAATTTTGCGTTTCCAGCGAGTAATCAGCATTCTTTCTGAGTCTTGTTGAGAAATTTTTGACTCTGTAAATCTGCTCAGAAGTAAGATTTTGTTTCTAAAGTGCGTTATATGGCAAAATCTAGCACCAAATACATCATATTTCGTGTTTTCAGAGTGCTATTTGCAGTTTTACAAACTTTGGAATAAGTCGAAATCACGCTTTCCCGCGCGGATTTTCAGAATCGAAAAGTTCATATTCCTATTCAGGACCTTATAATATGTATGAATCTATCGACAAAAACATCATATTTTGTGTTTTCAGAGCGCTATCTGCAGTTATATGAAGTTTGAAATAAGTCAAATTTACCACATTCTGAGCAGTTTAAAAGTATCGCAAATCACATAAACCTATCCAATACAACATAATACGCATGAATCCGTCTTCAAATGCACAAAATTTTGCGTTTCCAGCGAGTTATCAGCGTTTTTCCGGAGTCTTGTTGAGAAATTTTTAACTCTGTAAATCTGCTCAGAAGCAAGATTTTGCTTCAAAAGTGCGTTATATGGCAGAATTTAGCACCAAATACATCATATTTCGTGTTTTCTGAGTGCTATTGGCAGTTTTACAAACTTTGGAATAAGTCGAAATCATGCTTTTCCGACCAGATTTTCACAATCAAAAAGTTCATATTTCTATTCAGGACCTCACAATATGTATGAATCTATCGACAAAAATATCATATTTTGTGTTTTCAGAGCGCTATCTGCAGTTATATGAAGTTTGAAATGAGTCAAAATTACCACATTCTGAGCAGTTTCAAAGTATCGCAAATAACATAAATCTATCCAATACGACTTAATACGCATGAATCCGTCCCCAAATGCTCAAAATTTTGCGTTTCCAGCGAGTAATCAGCGTTTCTTCTGAGTCTCGTTGAAAAATATTTGACTCTATTAATCTGCTCAGAAGCCAGATTTTGCTCCAAAATTGCGTTATATGGCAGGATCTAGCACCAAATACATCATATTCCGTGTTTTCTGAGTGCTATTTGCAGTCTTACAAACTTTGGAATGAGTCGAAATCATGCTGTTCCGCGCAGATTTTCACAATCAAAAAGTTCATATTTCTATTCAGGACCTCATAATATGTATGAATTTATCGACAAAAACATCATATTTTGTGTTTTCAAAGCGCTATCTGCAGTTATATGAAGTTTGGAATGAGTCAAAATTACCACATTCTGAGCAGTTTCAAAGTATCGCAAATAACATTAATCCATCCAATACAACATAATACGCATGAATCCGTCCTCAGATGCACAAAATTTTGCGTTTCCAGCGAGTAATCAGCGTTTCTTCTGAGTCTCGTTGAGATATATTTTACTCTGTTAATCTGCTCAGAAGTAAGATTTTGCTTCAAAAGTGCGTTATATGGCAGAATCTAGCACCAAATACATCATATTTCGTGTTTTTAGAGTGCTATTTGCAGTTTTACAAACTTTGGAATAAGTCGAAATCACGCTTTTCCGCGCGGATTATCATAATCAAAAAGTTCATATTCCCATTCAGGACCTCATAATATGTATGAATATATCGACAAGAACATCATATTTCGTGTTTTCAGAGCGCTATCCGCAGTTATATGAAGTTTGAAATAAGTCAAAATTACCACATTCTGAGCAGTTTCAAAGTATCGCAAATCACATGAATCTATTCATTACAACATAATACGCATAAATCCGTCCTCAAATGCAAAAAATTTTGCGTTTCCAGCGAGTTATCAGCGTTTTGTCTGAGTCTCGTTGAGAAATTTTTGACTCTGTTAATCTGCTCAGAAGCAAGATTTTGCTTCAAAAGTGCGTTATACGACAGAATCTAGCTCCAAATACATTATATTCCGTGTTTTCAGAGTGCTATTTGCAGTTTTAAAAACTTTGGAATGAGTCGAAATCACGCTTTTCCGCGCAGATTTTCACAATCAAATAGTCCATATTCGTATTCAGGAGCTCATAATATGTATGAATCTATCGACAAAAACATCATATTTCGTGCCTTCAGAGCGCTATCAGCAGTTATATAAAGTTTGAAATAAGTCAAAATTACCACATTCTGAGCAGTTTCAAAGTATCGCAGATCACATGAATCTATCCAATACAACATAATACGCATGAATCCGTTCTCAAATGCACAAAATGCTGCGTTTCCAGCAAGTTATCAGCGTTTTTTCTGAGTCTCGTTGGGAAATTTTTGACTGTGTAAATCTGCTCAGAAGCAAGATTTTGCTTCAAAAGTGCGTTATATGGTAGAATCTAGCACCAAGTACATCATATTACGTGTTTTTGGAGTGCTATTTGCAGTTTTACAAAACTCTGGAATAAGTCGAAATCACGCTTTTCCGCGCGGATTTTCACAATCAAACAAGTTCATATTCCTATCTAGGACCTCATAAATATGTATGAATCTATCGACAAAAGCATCATATTCCGTGTTTTCAGAGCGCTATCTGCAGTTATATGAAAGTTTGAAATAAATCTGACTTACCACATCCTGAGCAGTTTCAAAGTATCGCAAATCACATAAATCTATCCAATACAACATAATACGCATGAATCCGTCCTCAATGCACAAAATTTTGCGTTTTCAGCGAGGTTATCAGCGTTTTTTCTGAGTCTCGTTGAGAAATTTCTGACTCTGTAAATCAGCTCAGAGGTAAGATTTTGCTTCAAAAGTGCGTTATATGGCAGAATCTAGCACCAAATACTGTCATATTTCGTGTTTTTAGAGTAGTGCTATTTGCAGTTTCACAAACTCTGGGAATAAGTCGAAATCACGCTTTTCCGCGCAGATTTTCACAATCAAAAAGTTCATAATCCTATTCAGGACCTCATAATATGTATGAATCTATCGACAAAAAACATCATATTTGTGTTTTCAGAGCAATATCTGCAGTTATATGAAGTTTGAAATAAGTCAAAATTACCACATTCTGAGCAGTTTCAAAGTATATGCAAATCTCATAAATCTATCCAATACAACATAATACGCATGAATTCGTCCTCAAATGCACAAAATTTCGCGTTCCCAATGAGTTATCAGCGTTTTTTCTGAGTCTTGTTGAGAAATTTTTTGACTCTGTAAATCTGCTCAGAAGCAAGATTCTGCTTCAAAAGTGCGTTATATGTCAGAATCTAGCACAAATACATCATATTTCGTGTTTTTAGAGTGCTATTTGCAGTTTTAAAAAACTTTGGAATAAGTCGAAATCACGCTTTTCCGCGCAGATTTTTACAATCAAAAAGTTCATATTCCTATTCAGGACCTCATAATATGTGTGAATCTATCGACAAAAACATCATACTCCGTGTTTTCAGAGCGCTATCTGCAGTTATATGAAGTTTGAAATAAGTCAAAATTACCACATTCTGAGCAGTCTCAAAGTATCGCAAATCACATAAATCTATCCAATACAACATAATACGCATGAATCTGTCCTCAAATGCACAAAATTTTGCGTTTCCAGCGAGTTATCAGCGTTTTTTCTGAGTCTTGTTGAGAAATTTTTAACTCTGTAAATCTGCTCAGAAGTAAGATTTTGCTTCAAAAGTGCGTTATATGGCAGAATTTAGCACCATATACATCATATTTCGTGTTTTTAGAGTGCTATTTGCAGTTTTACGAACTTTGGAATAAGTCGAAATCACGCTTTTCCGTGCAGATTTTCACAATCAGAAAGATCATATTCCTATTCAGAACCTCATGATATGTATTAATCTATCGACAAAAACATCATATTCTGTGTTTTCAGAGCGCTATCTGCAGTTATATGAAGTTTGAAATAAGTCAAATTTACCACATTCTGAGCAGTTTCAAAGTATCGCAAATCACATTAATCTATCCAATACAATATAATACGCATGAATCCGTCCTCAAATGCACGGAATTCTGCGTTTTCAGCGAGTTATCAGCGTTTTTTCCTGAGTCTTGTTGAGAAATTTTTAACTCTGTAAATCTGCTCAGAAGCAAGATTTTGCTTCGAAAGTGCGTTATATGGCAGAATTTAGCACCAAATACATCATATTACGTGTTTTTAGAGTGCCATTTGCAGTTTTACAAACTTTGGAATAAGTCGAAATCACGCTTTTATGTGCAGATTTTCACAATCAAAAATCCTATTCAGGACCTCATGATATGTATTAATCTATCGACAAAAACATCATATTCTGTGTTTTCGGAGCGCTATCTGCAGTTATATGAAGTTTGAAATAAGTCAAATTTACCACATTCTGAGCAGTTTCAAAGTATCGCAAATCACAATTATCTATCCAATACAATATAATACGCATGAATCCGTCCTCAAATGCACGAAATTCTGCGTTTCCAGCGAGTTATCAGCGTTTATTCTGAGTTTTGTTGAGAAATTTTTGACTGTGTAAATCTGCTCAGAAGTAAGATTTTGCTTCAAGAGTGCGTTATATGGCAGAATCAAGCATCAAATACATCATATTTCGTGTTTTAGAGTGCTATTTGCAGTTTTACAAACTTTGGAATAAGTCGAAATCACGTTTTTCCGCTCAGATTTTCACAATCAAAAAGTTCATATTTCTATTCAGGATCCCATAATATGTATGAATATATCGACAAGAACATCATATTTCGTGTTTTCAGAGCGCTATCCGCAGTTATATGAAGTTTGAAATAAGTCAAAATTACCACATTCTGAGCAGCTTCAAAGTATCGCAAATCACATAAATCTATCCAATACAACATAATACGCATGACCCGTCCTCAAATTCACAAAATTTTGCGTTTCCAGCGAGTTATCAGCGTTTTGTCTGAGTCTCGTTGAGAAATTTTTGACTCTGTAAATCTGCTCAGAAGCAAGATTTTTGCTTCAAAAGTGCGTTATATGGCAGAATCTAGCACCAAATACATCATATTTCGTTTTTTAGAGTGCTATTTGCAGTTTTACAAACTTTGGAATAATTCGAAATCACGCTTTTCGCGCAGATTTTCACAATCAAAAAGTTCATATTTCTATTCAGGACCTCATAATGTGTATGAATCTATCGACAAAAACATCATATTCCGTGTTTCCAGAGCGCTATCTGCAGTTATATGAAGTTTGAAAAGTTTGAAATAAGTCAAAATTACCACATTTCTGAGCAGTTTCAAAGTATCGCAAATAACATACATCTATCCAATACAACATAATACGTATGGATCCGTCCCCAAATGCACAAACTTTTGCGTTTTTAGCGAGTGATCAGCGTTTTTTCTGAGTCTCGTTGAGAAATTTTTGACTCTGTTAATCTGCTCAGAAGCATGATTTTGTTTCAAGAGTGCGTTATATGCAGAATCTAGCACCAAATACATCATACCTCGTGTTTTTAGAGTGCTATTTGCAATTTTACAAACTTTGGAATAAGTCGAAATCACGCTTTTCCGCGCAAATTTTCACAATCAAAAAGTTCATATTCCTATTCAGGACCTCATAATATGTATGAATCCATCGACAAAAACAACATATTGCGTGTTTTCAGAGCGCTATCTGCAGTTATATGAACTTTGAAATAAGTCAAAATTACCACATTCTGAGCAGTTTCAAAGTATCGCAAATCACATAAATCTATCCAATACAACATAATACGCATGAATCCGTCCTCAAATGCACAAAATTTTGCGTTTCCAGCGAGTTATCAGCGTTTTTTCTGAGTCTCGTTGATAAATTTTTGACTCTGTAAATCTTCTCAGAAGCAAGATTTTTGCTTCAAAAGTGAGTTATATGGCAGAATCTTGCACCAAATACATCATATTATGTGTTTTTAGACTGCTATTTGCAGTTTTACAAACTCTGGAATAAGTCGAAATCATGCTTTACCGCGCAGATTTTCTCAATCAAAAAGTTCATATTCCTATTCAGGACCTCATAATATGTATGAATCTATCGACAAAAACATCATATTTCGTGTTTTTTAGAGCGCTATCTGCAGTTATATGAAGTTTGAAATAAGTCAAAATTACCTTATTCTGAGCAGTCTCAAAGTATCGCAAATCACATGAATCTATCCAATACAACATAATACGCATGAATCCGTCCTCAAATGCACAAAATTTTGCGTTTCCAGCAAGTTCTCAGCGTTTTTTCTGGTCTCGTTGAGAAATTTTTGACTCTGTAAATCTGCTAAGAAGCAAGATTATGCTTCAAAAGTGCGTTATATGGCAGAATCTAGCACCAAATACATCATATTACGTGTTTTAAGAGTGCTTAGGGATAAGTCGATATCACGCTTTTCCGCGCAGATTTTCACAATCAAAAAGTTCGTATTCCTATTCAGGACCTCATAATATGTATGAATCTATCGACAAAAACATCATATTTTGTGTTTTCAGAGCGCTATCTAAAGTTATATGAAGTTTGGAATAGGTCAAAATAATCACATTCTGAACATTTTCAAAGTATCGCTAATCACGTGAATCTATCCAATACAACATAATACGCATGAATCCGTCCTCAAATGCACAAAATTTTGCGTTTCCAGCGAGTTATCCGCGTTTTTTCTGAGTCTCGTTGAGACATTTTTGACTCTGTTAATCTGCTCAGAAGCAAGATTTAGCTTCAAAAGTGCGTTATACGACAGAATCTAGCTACAAATACATTATATTTCGTGTTTTTAGAGTGCTATTTGCAGTTTTACAAACTTTGGAATGAGTCGGAATCACGCTTTTCCGCGCAGATTCTCACAATCAAAAAGTCCGTATTTGTATTCAGGAGCTCATAATATGTATGAATCTATCGACAAAAACATCATATTTCGTGTTTTCAGAGCGCTATCAGCAGTTATATAAAGTTTGAAATAAGTCAAAATTACCACATTCTGAGCAGTTTCAAAGTATCGCAAATCACATAAATCTATCCAATACAACATAATACGCATGAATCCGTTCTCAAATGCACAAAATGCTGCGTTTTCCAGCAAGTTATCAGTGTTTTTTCTGAGTCTCGTTGAGAAATTTTTGACTGTGTAAATCTGCTCAGAAGCAAGATTTTGCTTCAAAAGTGCGTTATATGGCAGAATCTAGCACCAAATACATCATATTACGTGTTTTTAGAGTGCTATTTTCAGTTTTACAAACTCTGGAATAAGTCGAAATCACGCTTTTCCGCGCAGATTTTCACAATCAAAAAGTTCATATTCCTATCTAGGACCCAATAATATGTATGAAACTATCGACAAAAGCATCATATTCCGTGTTTTCAGAGCGCTATCTGCAGTTATATGAAGTTTGAAATAAATCTGAATTACCACATTCTGAGCCGTTTTCAAAGTATCGCAAATCACATAAATCTGTCCAATACAACATAATACGCATGAATTTGTCCTCGAATGCACAAAATTTTGCGTTTTCAGCGAGTTATCAGCGTTTTTTCTGAGTCTCGTTGAGAGATTTTTTGACTCTGTAAATCAGCTCAGAGGCAAGATTTTGCTTCAAAAGTGCGTTATATGGCAGAATCTAGCACCAAAATACATCATATTTCGTGTTTTTAGAGTAGTGCTATTTGCAGCTTCACAAACTTTGGGATAAGTCGAAATCACGCTTTTCCGCGCAGATTTTCACAATCAAAAAGTTCATAACCCTATTCAAGACCTCAAAATATGTATGAATCTATCGACAAGAACATCATATTCCGTTTTTTCAGAGCGCTATCTGCAGTTATATGAAGTTTGAAATAAGTCAAAATTACCACATTCTGAGCAGTTTCAAAGTATCGCAAATCACATAAATCTATCCAATACAACATAATACGCATGAATCCGTCCTCAAATGCACAAAATTTCGCGCTCAAAGCGAGTTATCAGCGTTTCTCTGAGTCTCGTTGAGAAATTTTTGACTCTGTAAATCTGCTCAGAAGCAAGATTTTGCTCTAAAAGTGCGTTATATGGCAGAATCTAGCACCAAATACATCATATTCCGTGTTTTCAGAGTGCTATTTGCAGTTTTACAAACTTTGGTATAAGTCTAAATCACGCTCTTTCGCGCAGATTTTCAAAATCAAAAAGTTCACATTCCTACTCAGGACCTCATAATATGTATGAATTTATCGATAAAAACATCATATTTCGTGTTTTCAAAGCGATATCTGCAATTATATGAAGTTTGAAATAGGTCAAAAATACCACATTCTGAGCAGTTTCAAAGTATCGCAAATCACATAAATCTATCCAATACAACATAATACGCATAAATCCGTCCTCAAATGCACAAAATTTTGCGTTTTCAGCGAGTTATCAGCGTATTTTCTGAGTCTCGTTGAGAAATTTTTGACTCTGTAAATCTTCTCAGAAGCAAGATTTTGCTTCAAAAGTGCGTTATATGGCAGAATCTAGCACCAAATACATCATATTTCGTGTTTTTAAAGTGCTATTTGCAGTTTTACAAACTTTGGAAAAAGTCAGAATCATGCTTTTCCGCGCAGATTTTCACATTCAAAAAGTTCATATTCCCTATTCAGACCTCATAATATGTATGAATCTATCCACAAAAACATCATATTTCCTGTTTTTAGAGCGCTATCTGCAGTTATATGAAGTTTGAAATAAGTCAAAATTACCACATTCTGAGCAGTTTCAAAGTATCGCAAATCACATAAATCTATCCAATACAACATGATACGCTCGAATCCGTCCTCAAATGCAGAAAATTTTCCGTTTCCAGCGAGTTATCAGCGTTTTTTTTTGAGTCTTGTTGAGGAATTTTTGACTCTGTTAAGCTGCTCAAAAAGAAGATTTTGCTTCAAATGTGCGTTATATGGCAGAATCTAGCACCAAATACATCATATTTCGTGTTTTTAGAGTGCTATTTACAAACTTTGGATTAAGTCAAAATCACGCTCTTCCGCGCAGATTTTCACAATCAAGAAGTTCATATTTCTGTCCAGGACCTCATAATATGTATAAATCTATCCACAAAAACATCATATTCCGTGTTTTCAAAGCGCTATCTGCAGTTATATGAAGTTTCAAATAAGTCAAAATTACCACTTTCTGAGCTGTTTCAAAGTGTCGCAAATCACATAAATCTATCCGATACGACATAATACGCATGAATCAAATGCATCAAATGCACAAAATTTTGCGTTTCCAGCGAGTTATCAGCGTTTTTTCTGAGTCTCGTTGAGGAATTTTTTGACTCTGTAAATCTGCTCAGAAGCAAGATTTTGCTTCAAAAGTGCGTTATATGGCAGAATCTAGCACCAAATTTATCATATTCCGTGTTCTTGAAGTGCTATTTGCAGTTTTACAAACTTTGGAATAAGTCGAAATCACGCTTTTCCGCGCAGATTTCCACAATCAAAAAGTTCACATTCCTATTCAGGACCTCATAATATGTATGAATCTATCGACAAAAACATCATATTCCGTGCTTTCAGAGCGCTATCTGCAGTTATATGAAGTTTGAAATATGTCAAAATTACCACATTCTGAGCTGCTTCAAAGTATCGCAAATCACATTAATCTATCCAATACAACATAATACGCATGAATCCATCCTCAGATGCACAAAATTTTGCGTTTCCAGCGAGTTATCAGCGTTTTTTCTGAGTCTCGTTGAGATATTTTTGACGCTGTAAATCTGCTCAGAAGGAAGATTTTGCTTCAAAAGTGTGTTATATGGCAGAAACTAGCACCAAATACATTATATTTCGTGTTTTTAGAGTGCTATTTGCAGTTTTACAAACTTTGGAATAAGTTGAAATCACGCTTTTTCCGCGCGGATTTTCACAATCAATAAGTTCATATTCCTATACAGGACCTCATGATATGTATGAATCTATGGACAAAAACATCATATTCCGTGTTTTCAGAGCGCTATCTGCAGTTATATGAAGTTTGAAATAAGTCAAAATTACCACATTCTGAGCAGTTTCAAAGTACCGCCAATCACATAAATCTATCTAATACAATATAATACGCATGAATCCGTCCTCAGATGCAAAAAATTTTGTGTTTCCAGCGAGTTGTCAGCGTTTTTCTTAAGTATTGTTGAGAAAGTTTTGACTTTGTGAATCTGCTCAGGAGCAAGATTTTGCTTCAAAAGTCCGTTATATGGCAGAATCTAGCACCAAATACATCATATTCCGTGTTTTCTGAGTGCTATTTGCAGTTTTACAAACTTTGGAATTAGTCTGAATCACGCTTTTCCGCGCAGATTTTAACAATCAAAACCATTCATATTCCTATTCAGGATCTCATAATATGTATGAATCTATCGACAAAAACATAATATTTCGTGTTTTCAGAGCGCTATCTGCAGTTATATGAAGTTTGGAATAAGTCAAAATTACCACATTCTGAGCAGTTTCAAAGTATCGCAAATCACATTAATCTATCCAATACAATATAATACGCATGAATCCGTCCTCAAATGCACGAAATTCTGCGTTTCCAGCGAGTTATCAGCGTTTATTCTGAGTTTTGTTGAGAAATTTTTAAATCTGTAAATCTGCTCAGAAGCAAGATTTTTGCTTCAAAAGTGCATTATATGGCAGAATCTAGCACCAAATACATCATATTTCGTGTTTTAAGAGTGCTATTTGCAGTTTTACAAACTTTGGAATAAGTCGGAATCACGCTTTTCCGCGCAGATCTTCACAATCAAAAAGTTCATAGTCCTATTCAGGATCTCATAATATGTATGAATCTATCGACAAAAATATCATATTTCGTGTTTTCAGAGCGCTTTCTGCAGTTATATGAAGTTTGAAATAAGTCAGAATTACCACATTCTGAGCAGTTTCAAAGTATCGCAAATTACATAAATCTATCCAATACAACATAATACGCATGAATCCGTCCTCAAATGCACAAAATTTTGCGTTTCCAGCGAGTAATCAGCGTTTTTTTCTGAGTCTTGAGAAATTTTTGACTCTGTAAATCTGCTCAGAAGCATGATTTTGCTTCAAAAGTGCGTTATATGGCAGATTCTAGCACCAAATACATCATATTTCGTGTTTTTAGAGTGCTATTTGCAGTTTTAAAAACTTTGGAATAAGTCGAAATCACGCTTTTCCGCGCGGATTTTCACAATCAAAAAATTCATATTCCCATTCAGGACCTCATAATATATATGAATCTATCGACAAAAACATCATATTTCGTGTTTTCAGAGCGCTATCTGCAGTTATATGAAGTTTGAAATAAGTAAAAGTTACCACATCCTTAGCAGTTTCAAAGTATCGCAACTCACATAAATCTATCCAATACAACATAATACGCATGAATCCGTCCTCAAATGCACAAAATTTTGCGTTTTCATCAAGGTATCAGCGTTTTTTTGAGCCTCGTTGAGAATTTTTGACTCTGTAAATCTGCTCAGAAGCAAGATTTTGCTTCAAAAGTGCGTTATATGGCAGAATCTAGCACCAAATACATCATATTTCGTCTTTTTAGAGTGCGTTTTGCAGTTCTACGAACTTTGGAATAAGTCTTAATCACGCTTTTCAGCGCAGATTTTCACAATCAAAAAGTTCAGATTCCTATTTAGGACCTCATAATATTAATGAATCTATCGACAAAAACATCATATTTGGTGTTTTCAGAGCGCCATCTGCAGTTATATGAAGTTTGAAATAAGTCAAAATAACCACATTCTGAGCAGTTTCAAAGTATCGCAAATCACATATATCTATCCAATACAACATAATACGCATGGATCCGTCCTCAAATGCACAAAATTTTGCGTTTCCAGCGAGTTATCAACGTTTTTTCTGAGTCTCGTTGGGAATTTTTGACTCTGTATATGAAGTCTTGCTTCTGAGCAGATTTACAGAGTCAAAAATTTCTCAACGAGACTCAGAAATAACGCTGATAACTCGCTGGAAACGCAGAATTTTGTGCATTCGAGGACGGAATCATGCGTATTATGTTGTATTGGATAGATTTATGTGATTTGCGATACTTTGAAACTGCTCAGAATGTGGTAATTTTGACTTATTTCAAACTTCATATAACTGCAGATAGCGCTCTGAAAACACGGAATATGGTGTTTTTGTCGATAGATTTTATACATATAATGAGGTCCTGAATAGGAATATGAACTTTTTGATTGTGAAAAATATGCGCGGAAAAGCGTGATTTTGACTTATTCCAAAGTTTGTAAAACTGCAAATAGCACTTTAAAAGCAAGAAATATGATGTATTTGGTGCTAGATTCTGCCATATAACGACCTTTTGAAGCAAAATCTTGCTTCTGGGCAGATTTACAGAGTCAAAAATTTCTCAACGAGACTCAGAAGAAACGCTGATAACTTGCTGGAAACGCAGAATTTTGTGCATTTGAGGACTAATTCATGCGTATTATGTTGTATTGGATAGATTTATGTGATTTGCGATACTTTGAAACTGCACAAAATGTGGTAATTTTGACTTATTTCAAACTTCATATAACTGCAGATAGCGCTCTGAAAACACGGAATATGATGTTTTTGTCGATAGATTCATACATATTATGAGGTCCTGAATAGGAATATGAACTTTGTGATTGTGAAAATCTGCGCGGAAAAGCGTGATTTCGACTTATTCCAAAGTTTGTAAAACTGCAAATAGCACTCTAAAAAGACGAAATATGATGTATTTGGTGCTAGATTCTGCCATATAACGCACTTTTGAAGCAAATTCCTGCTTCTGAGCAGATTTACAGCGTCTAAAATTTCTCAACGAGACTCAGAGAAAACGCTGATAATTCGCTGGAAACGCAAAATTTTGTGCATTTGTGGAAGGATTCATGCGTATTATGTTGTATTGGATAGATTTATGTGATTTGCCATACTCTGAGACTGCTCAGAATGTGGTAATTTTGAGTTATTCCAAACTTCATATAACTGCAGATAGCGCTCTGAAAACACGAAATATGATGTTTTGTCGATAGAGTCATACATATTATGAGGTCCTGAATAGGAATATGAACTTTTTTATCGTGAAAATCAGCGCGAAAAAGCGTTATTTCGACTTATTCCAAAGTTTGTAAAACTGCAAATAGCACTCTAAAAACACGAAATATGATGTATTTGGTGCTGGATTCTGCCATATAACGACCTTTTGAAGCAAAATCTTGCTTCTGAGCAGATTTACAGGGTCAAAAATTTCTCAACGAGACTCAGCGAAAACGCTGATAACTCGCTGGCAACGCAAAATTTTGTGCATTTTGAGGACGGATTCATGCGTATTATGTTGTATTGGATAGATTCATGTGATTTGCGATACTTTGAAACTGCTCAGAATGTGGTGATTTTGACTTATTTCAAACTTCATATAACTGCAGATAGCGCTCTGAGAACACGGAATATGATGTTTTTGTCGATGGATTCATACATATTCTGAGGTCCTGAATAGGAATATGAACTTTTTGATTGTGAAAATCTGCGCGGAGAAGCGTGATTTCGACTTATTCCAAAGTTTGTAAAAATTGCAAATAGCACTCTTTAAAACACGAAATGTGATGCATTTGTTGCTAGGTTCTGCCATATAATGCACTTTTGAAGCAAAATCTTGCTTCTGAGCAGATTTACAGAGTCAAAAATTTCTCAACAAGACTCGGAAGAAACGCTGATACCTCGCTGGAAACGCAAAATTTTGTGCATTTGAGGACGGATTTATGCGTATTATGTTGTATTGGATAGATTTATGTGATCTGCGATACTTGAAACTGCTCAGAATGAGGTAATTTTGACTTATTCCGAACTTCATATAACTGCAGATAGCGCTCTGAAAACACGAAATATGATGTTTTTGTTGATAGATCCATACATATTATGAGGTCTGAATAGGAATATGAACTTTTTGATTGTGAAAATCTGCGCGGGAAAGAGTGATTTCGACTTATTCCAATGTTTGTGAAATTGCAAATAGCACTCTAAAAACACGAAATATGAATGTATTTGGTGCTAGGTTCTGCCATATAATGCACTTTTGAAGCAAAATCTTGCTTCTGAGCAGATTGAAAGTGTCAAAAATTTCTCAACGAAACTCGGAAGAAACGCTGATAACTCGCTGGAAACGCAAAATTTAGTGCATTTGAGGACGGATTCATGCGTATTATGTTGTATTGGATAGGTTTATGTGATTTGCGATACTTTGAAACTGCTCAGAATGAGGTAATTTTGACTTATTCCGAACTTCATATAACTGCAGATAGCGCTCTGAAAACACGAATATGATGTTTTTGTTGATAGATCCATACATATTATGAGGTCCTGAATAGGAATATGAACTTTTTGATTGTGAAAATCTGCGCGGGTAAAGAGTGATTTCGACTTATTCCAATGTTTGTGAAATTGCAAATAGCACTCTAAAAACACGAAATATGATGTATTTGGTGCTAGGTTCTGCCATATAATGCACTTTTGAAGCAAAATCTTGCTTCTGAGCAGATTGAAAGTGTCAAAATTTCTCAACGAAACTCGGAAGAAACGCTGATAACTCGCTGGAAACGCAAAATTTAGTGCATTTGAGGACGGATTCATGCGTATTATGTTGTATTGGATAGGTTTATGTGATTTGCGATACTTTGAAACTGCTCAGAATGTGGTAATTTTGACTTATTTCAAACTTCATATAACTGCAGACAGCGCTCTGAGAACACGGAATAAGATGTTTTTGTCGATAGATTCATACAATTTATGAGGTCCTGATTAGGCAATATGAACTCTTTGATTGTGAAAATCTGCGCGGAAAAGCCCGATTTCGACTTATTCCAAAGTTTGTAAAACTGCCAATAGCACTCTAAAAACACGAAATATGATGTATTTGGTGCTAGATTCTCCCATATAACGCACTTATGGAGCAAAATCTTGTTTCTGAGCAGATTGACAGAGTCAAAAATTTCTCAACGAGACTCAGAAGAAATGCTGATAACTCGCTGGAAACGCAAAATTAAGTGCATTTGAGGAAGGATTCATGCGTATTATGTTATATTGGATAGATTCATGTGATTTGCGATACTTTGAAGATGCTCAGAATGTGGTAATTTTGACTTATTTCAAACTTCAAATAACTGCAGATAGCGCTCTGAAAACACGGAATATGATGTTTTTGTCGATAGATTCATACATATTATAAGGTCCTGAATAGGAATATGAAATTTTTGGATCGTGAAAATCACGCGGAAAAAGCGTTATTTCGACTTATTCCAAAGTCTGTAAAACTGCAAATAGCACTCTAAAAACATGAAATATGATGTACTTGGTGCTATATTCTGCCATATAACGCACTTTTGAAGCAAAATCTTTCTTTTGAGCAGATTTACAGAGTCAAAACTTCCTCAACGAGACTCAGAAAGAACGCTGATAACTTGCTGGAAACGCAGAACTTTGTGCATTCGAGGACGGATTCATGCGTATTATGTTCTATTGGATAGATTCATGTGATTTGCGATACTTTGAAACCGCTCAGAATGTGGTAATTTTGACCTTATTTCAAACCTCATACAACTGCAGATAGCGCTCTGAAAACACGAAATATGATGTTTTTGTCGATAGATTTATACATATGAGGTCCTGAATAGGAATATGAACTTTTTGATTGTGAAAATCTGCGCGGAAAAGCGTGATTCCGACTTATTCCAAAGTTTGTAAAACTGCAAATAGCATTCTAAAAACACGGAATATGATGTACTTGGTGCTGGATTCTGCCATATAACGCACTATTGGAGCAAAATCTTGCTTCTGAGCAGATTTACAGAGTCAAAAATTTCTCAACGAGACTCATAAAAAACGCTGATAACTCGCTGAAACGCAGAAATTTGTGCATTTGAGGACGGATTCATGCGTATTATGTTGTATTGGACAGATTTATGTGATTTGCGATACTTTAGAACTGCTCAGAATGTGGTATTTTTGACTTATTCCAAACTTCATATAACTGCAGATAGCGCTCTGAAAACACGAAATATGATGTTTTTGTCGATAGATTTATACATATTATGAGGTCCTGAATAGGAATATGAGCTTTTCGATTGTGAAAATCTGCGCGGAAAAGCGTGATTCCGACTCATTCCAAAGTTTGTAAAACTGCAAATAGCATTTTAAAAGCACGAAATATGATGTATTTGGTGCTAGATTCTGCAATATAACGACCTTTTGAAGCAAAATCTTGCTTCTGAGCAGATTTACAGAGTCAAAAATTTCTCAACGAGACTCAGAAGAAACGCTGATAACTCGCTGGAAACGCAATATTAAGTGCATTTGAGGACGGATTCATGCGTATTATGTTGTATTGGATAGGTTTATGTGATTTGCGATACTTTGAAACTGCTCAGAATGTGGTGATTTTTGACTTATCTCAAACTTCATATAACTGCAGATAGCGCTCTGGAAACACGAAATATGATGTTTATGTCGATAGATTCATACATATTCTGAGGTCCTGATAGGAATATGAACTTTGTGATTGTGGAAATTTGCGCGGAAAAGCGTGATTTCGACTTATTCCAAAGTTTGTAAACTGCAAATAGCACTCTAAAAACACGAAATATGATGTATTTGGTGCTAGATTCTGCCATATAACGCACTTTTGAAGCAAAATCTTGCTTCTAAGCAGATCTACAGAGTCAAAAATTACTCAACGAGACTAAGAAAAAACGCTGATAACTCGCTGGAAACGCAAAATCTTCTGCATTTGAGGACAATTTCATGCGTATTATGTTGTATTGGATAGATTTATGTGATTCGCGATACTTTGAAACCGCTCAGAATGTGGTAATTTTGACTTATTTCAAACTTTATATAACTGCAGATAGCGCTCTCGAAACACGGAATATGATGTTTTTGTCGATAGATTCATACATATCATGAGGTCCTAAATAGGAATATGAACTTTTTAATTGTGAAAATCTGCGCGGAGAAGCGTGAATTTGACTTATTCCAAAGTTTGTAAAACTGCGAATAGCACTTTAAAAGCACGAAATGTGATGTATTTGGTGCTAGATTCTGCCATATAACGACCTTTTGAAGCAAAATCTTGCTTCTGGGCAGATTTACAGAGTCAAAAATTTCTCAACGAGACTCAGAAAAAACGCTGATAACTTGCTGGAAACGCAGAATTTTGTGCATTTGAGGACGGATTCATGCGTATTATGTTGTATTGGATAGATTTATGTGATTTGCGATACTTTGAAACTGCACAAAATGTGGTAATTTTGACTCATTTCAAACTTCATATAACTGCAGATAGCGCTCTGAAAACACGAAGTATGATGTTTTTGTCGATAGATTCATACATATTATGAGGTCCTCAATAGGAATATGAACTTTTTGATTGTGAAAATCGGCGCGGAAAAGCGTGATTTCGACTTATTCCAAAGTTTGTAAAACTGCAAATGGCACTCTTAAAACACGAAATATGATGTATTTGGTGCTAGGTTCTGCCATATAACGACCTTTTGAAGCGAAATCTTGCTTCTGAGCAGATTTACAGAGTCAAGAATTTCTCAACGAGACTCAGAAGAAACGCTGATAACTCACTGAAAACGCAAAATTTTGTGCATTTGAGGACGGATTCATGCGTATTATGTTGTATTGGATAGATTTATGTGATTTGCGATACTTTGAAACTGCTCAAAATGTGGTAATTTTGACTTATTTCAAACTTCATATAACTGCAGATAGCGCTCTGGAAACACAAAATATGATGTTTTTGTCGATGGATTCATACATTTTATGAGGTCCTGGATAGGAATATGAAACTTTTTGATTGTGTAAATCTGCGCGGGAAAGCGTGATTTCGACTTATTCCAAAGTTTGTAAAACTGCAAATGGCACTCTAAAAACACGAATTATTATGTGTTTTGGTGCTAGATTCTGCCATATAAACGCACTTCAAAAGCAAAATCTTGCTTCTGAGCAGATTTACAGAGTCAAAAATTTCTCAACGATACTCAGAAAAAACGCTAATAACTCGCTGGAAACGTAAAATTTTCTGCACTCGAGGACAAATTCATGCGTATTATGTTGTATTGCATAGGTTTATGTGATTTGCGATACTTTGAAACTGCTCAGAATGTGGTTATTTTGACTTACTTCAAACTTCATATAACTGCAGAAAGCGCTCTGAAAACACGAAATATGATGTTTTTGTCGATAGATTCATACATATTATGAGATCCTGAATAGAAATATGGACTTTCTGATTGTAAAAATTTGCGCGGACAAGCGCGATTTGGACTTATTCCAAAGTTTGTAAGACTGCAAATAGCACTCTAAAAACACGAAATATGATGTATTTGGTGCTAGATTCTGCCATATAACGCACTTTTGGAGCAAAATCTTCCTTCTGAGCAGATTTACAGAGTCAAAAATCTCTCAACGAGACTCAGAAAAAACGCTGATGACTCGCTGGAAACGCAGAATTTTGTGCATTCGAGGACGGATTCATGCGTATTATGTTGTATTGGATAGATTTATGTGATTTGCGATACTTTGAAACTGCACAGAATGAGGTGATTTTGACTTATTCCAAACTTCATATAACTGCAGATAGCGCTCCGAAAACACGAAATATGATATTTTTGTCGATAGATTCATACATATTATGAGGTCCTGGATAGGAATATGAACTTTTTGATTGTGGATATCTGCGTGGATAAGCGTGATTTCGACTTATTCCAAAGTCTGTGAAAACTGCGAATAGCACTCTAAAAACACGGAATATGATGTACTTGGTGCCAGATTCTGCCATATAACGCACTTTTGAAGCAAAATCTTGCTTCTGAGCAGATTTACAGACTCAAAAATTTCTCAACGATACTCAGAAAAAACCCTGATAACTCGCTGGAAACGCTAAATTTTGTGCATTTGAGGACGGATCCCTGCGTATTATGTTGTATTGGATAGATTTATGTGATTTGCGATACTTTGAAACTTCTCAGAACGTGGTAATTTTGACTTATTTCATACTTCATATAACTGCAGATAGCGCTCTGAAAACACGAAATATGATGTTTTTGTCGATAGATTAATACATATTAAGCGGTCTTGAATAGGAATACGAACTTTTTGATTGTGAAAATCTGCGCGGAAAAGCGAGATTTTGACTTATTCCAAAGTTTGTGAAATTGCAAATAGCACTCTTAAAACACGAAATGTGATGCATTTGGTGCTAGGTTCTGCCATATAATGCACTTTTTGAAGCAAAATCTTGCTCCTGAGCAGATTTACAGAGTCAAAAATTCCTCAACGAGACTCGGAAAAAACGCTGATACCTCGCTGGAAACGCAAAATTTTGTGCATTTGAGGACGGATTTATGCGTATTATGTTGTATTGGATAGATTTATGTGGTATGCGATACTTTGAAACTGCTAAGAATGTGGTAATTTTGACTTATTCCAAACTTCATATAACTGCAGATAGCGCTCTGAAAACACGAAATATGATGTTACTGTCGATAGATTCATACATATTATAAGGTCCTGAATAGGAATATAAGCTTTTGATCGTGAAAATCAGCACGGAAAAGCGTTATTTCGACTTATTCCAAAGTTTGTAGAACTGCAAATAGCACTTTGAAAATACGAAGTATTATGTATTTGGTGCTAGATTCTGCCATATAACGCACTTTTGGAGCAAAATCTTGCTTCTGAGCAGATTGACAGAGCCAAAAATTTCTCAACGAGACTCAGAAGAAACGCTGATAACTCGCTGGAAACGCAATATTAAGTGCATTTGAGGACGGATTCATGCGTATTATGTTTGTATTGGATAGGTTTATGTGATTTGCGATACTTTGAAACTGCTCAGAATGTGGTGATTTTGACTTATCTCAAACTTCATATAACTGCAGATAGCGCTCTGGAAACACGAAATATGATGTTTATGTCGAAAGATTCATACATATTCTGAGGTCCTGAATAGCAATATGAACTTTGTGATTGTGAAAATTTGCGCGGAAAAGCGTGATTTCGACTTATTCCAAAGTTTGTAAAACTGCGAATAGCACTCTAAAAACACGAAATATTATGTATTTGGTGCTAGATTCTGCCATATAACGCACTTTTGAAGCAAAATCTTGCTTCTAAGCAGATCTACAGAGTCAAAAATTACTCAACGAGACTAAGAAAAAACGCTGATAACTCGCTGTAAACGCAAAATCTTCTGCATTTGAGGACAATTTCATGCGTATTATGTTGTATTGGATAGATTTATGTGATTCGCGATACTTTGTAACCGCTCAGAATGTGGTAATTTTGACTTATTTCAAACTTCATATAACTGCAGATAGCGCTCTGGAAACACGGAATATGATATTTTTTGTCGATAGATTCATACATATCATGAGGTCCTAAATAGGAATATGAACTTTTTGATTGTGAAAATCTGCGCGGAAAAGCGTGATTTTGACTTATTCCAAAGTTTGTAAAACTGGGAATAGCACTTCGAAAGCACGAAATGTGATGTATTTGGTGCTAGATTCTGCCATATAACGACCTTTTGAAGCAAAATCTTGCTTCTGGCAGATTTACAGAGTCAAAAATTTCTCAACGAGACTCAGAAAAAACGCTGATAACTTGCTGGAAACGCAGAATTTTGTGCATTTGAGGACGGATTCATGCGTATTATGTTGTATTGGATAGATTTATGTGATTTGCGATACTTTGAAACTGCACAAAATGTGGTAATTTTGACTCATTTCAAACTTCATATAACTGCAGATAGCGCTCTGAAAACACGAAGTATGATGTTTTTGTCGATAGATTCATACATATTATGAGGTCCTCAATAGGAATATGAACTTTTTGATTGTGAAAATCTGCGCGGAAAAGCGTGATTTCGACTTATTCCAAAGTTTGTAAAACTGCAAGTGGCACTCTTAGAACACGAAATATGATGTATTTGGTGCTAGGTTCTGCCAAATAACGATCTTTTGAAGCAAAATCTTGCTTCTGAGCAGATTTACAGAGTCAAGAATTTCTCAACGAGACTCAGAAGAAACGCTGATAACTCGCTGAAAAACGCAAAATTTTGTGCATTTGAGGACGGATTCATGCGTATTATGTTGTATTGGATAGATTTATGTGATTTGCGATACTTTGGAACTGCTCAAAATGTGGTAATTTGACTTATTTCAAACTTCATATAACTGCAGATAGCGCTCTGGA